>PVHY01005782.1:0-79984 GCA_004024945.1 Uropsilus gracilis | reverse complement strand
TGTGTGTGTGTGTGTGTGTGTGTGTGTGTGTGTGTGTGTGTGTGTGTGTGGTTTTATTTCCAGGCACTCAATTCTGTTCCATTGAGCTCATTGTCTATTATTATACCAGTACCATGCTGTTTTGATCATTATGGCTTTGTAATATAACTTGAAGTCTGGAATAGTTAGGCCTCATTCTTTCTTTTTTTGCTCAGGAGGTTTTTGGGTATTCAAGGTCTTTTGTTATTGAATACGAATTTCTGTAATTTTTGTTCTACCTCTTTAAAGAATGTCATTGGAATTTTTTTAGGGATAGCAATTGAATCTGTAGATTGCTTTTGGAAGGATGGCCATTTTGATGATGTTAATTCTTCCAATCCATGAGCAGGGAATGTCTTTCCATTACTTAAGTCTTCTGTCTCTTTTAGGAGCATTTTAAAGTTTTCTTTGTTTAGTTTTTTCACATGTTTTGTTAGGTTTGTTACCAAGTATTTAATTTTTTTTGGTGTGATGGGAAATGAGGTGTTTTTTTTGTTTGTTTGTTTGTTTGTTTTTAATTTCTTCTTCTGCTTGGCTTTTTGTGTACAGGAAGGTTACTGACTTCTGTGTGTTGATTTTGTAACTGGCTACCTTGCTGAATTGGTTTATTGTTTCAAGAAGATTTTCTGTAGATTTTTTTGGGTTCTCTATATAAAGAATTCTATCATTTGCATATAGTGATAACTTCAGTTCTTTTCCTACTTGTATCCCTTTTATGTCTTTCTCTTGCCTTATTTCCCTGGCATTTTCAATTTTAAGTGACCAATATTAGGACTTAATGGTCTATCTGGTACTAAAGAATTAACTAATTAGCCAATGAACATGATTGGTTCATCACTGGTCCATTCTACTATCTAGGTGCCAAATATGAAAAAGGCTAGGTCAGACCCACCATCAATATCTGCCAGTGACAGACCTCCCTTCAGTGGTCTGCAGGCTTCAGGCTACAAGGCAGTTGCCAACAGAAAACTCTCATTGCACTTCTGACTCAAACCTGCATGCTGACCAGGGGAGAAACTGTCCCAAAGCAGCTACTAACAGCATTGTGTTTTTCCAATAGCTCTTGCAACTTAGTGGAAGGTGGGAGAGACAATCTTGCTCTGCAGTACATGACATGGGGTTCCAGTTGCAATTTCAGCAATTTAAGACTTTCCTTTCCTTTGTGTCAGTGGAGCTGAATTCAAACTTTAATTCTGGCTCTCTATTCTATTGCAGTATTCTTGAGTAAAGTTTTCCCTTCATATTTAACTTAGCCTGATGCAACTTTCATTTGACACTATACAAGAAAATGTGTGTGTCTTTTAGTTTATTAGATTTCATAAGAGCATAGGCCTGTGGAGATAAATATTACAGGTTTCCCTTGATATCTCAATAATTACACTTTAAATAATTTTAACATCTAAAACTCATTCCTGATTAAAAAATATCTAAGAAAAATAGAAATAATAGAGTAGGTATAAAGCTTGATAAAATCACTCATCTGAAAAAATCCTAGTTAATATTGCATTTAATGATAAAATAGTGAATGTTCCGTACATAATATCAGGAATAAGACAAAGATGTCTGAGCTCATCAAGTCTATTTAACATTTATTGGAGGTTCTAACCAACTCAGAAGGGTTTAAAAAAAAAAGTAAAAGGCATAATTGGAAAGAAAAGTCAAACAGAGGTAATCAAGGAAAAAATATAACTACGGAACTGTCAAAAATAAGAAAGCAGGTCAGAGTATTAGAAGAGAGAAAAGCCCTCATTGCTCAGAGCAAGAATTTCTGGAAAATGCCCAGTGTTCCTAGATCAAGAAGTGCATATCAAAGGACATTGTAGTAGCAATCAAAATAACTAAAAGTAGAATCTATTTAAAACATTTTTATAAGTTTAGAGTCTTGGTTGTATACAAAAGTACTAGTGTGTATTTCTTGTAAAGTACTAGTGTGTATACTTGGTTGTATACAAAAGTACTAGTGTGTATTTATATACAATATTTAATATAGTTATGTTAACAAATAGTATGTTAACATAATAATGTTTCATTTTAAAGAATTATGTTGAAATAATTTGTATGTATTTTTCAACGAACCAAGCTAGGTATTATGCATGCTTACATAAAAAGAAAAATGTAGCTTTAAAAAATATTTAAAAAATGAAAAGTTCCACTAAGAAGGGTAGCAAGATGACAGAGTAAAGACCAGAGACTCATATCAGGAAATAAAATGATTCAACAAAATGATATGTTCAGAAGTTAATCATAATCACAAATGTAGACAAATATGTGCATACAAAAATGTTGTTCATTCTAACAACAAATAAGCTACCAAATATTCAAAAATGAAGACTGTGAGTAAAATGCTATTCAATCTTACAATAATGCTTTCGAAAAAGTTTTAAGTTATGGAAGAAAAAGTCACGATAATAGGATAATAGCAGATAAAAAATCACTATAACGATGTATGTACATAATAATGACAAAGAGGAAACATTTGCAAATATAAGACTAGAAATAATTGTGCAGTTACCTTTGGTGACTAAAGTTGATTTTCATTTGTAATCATTGTGTAATAGTAAATTCTTGTATGACGACCAAGTAATGGCTTTATGAGGGAAAAAACTACACATTCTATAATAAAAATGAAAGAAAACACAAATGTCTAGGGCTCAGAATGATGCTACAAATCAGTCAGTGTTTCTAATCTTCATGCCAGGCTGCTATTGATTTTCCCATCCTGCCAACTGTCTAAGTCAATTTGATATTGCTGGGTGCTTTATGTCCACACTTTATTCACAAGACATTGGTTAATTTGCTCATGAACTCTGTGTCCTTGATGTTTCTTAAGTTCTAAATTGCAAAAGAGCTTGTGAATTAGACAAGAACTACTTCTCTGATCTCCTGACACTATGATGCAGACTTTGAATTAGATTCAGAAGAAGCTATGAAGCATGATAACGATGTCTCTTTTGTAATATTGAAATAAAAATTGATTTTTCTCAGGCAACTGAGTTGAAAATAGGTCAAGGATATTTGGTGGGCTAGAAGTAAAAATCTTATTATATATATAAAATTATATAAAAACATTTTATAAAAATGTTTAAAGATATATAAAGATAATTCTTAGAGATAAATGAAAATGAACACTATATCTAGAAAATTCAAGGAATAAACATCTATGTACTTTTGAAATATTTGATAATCTGGATAGTTCAAGTAGATCCTTGTTGGGACTTAAATTTCCATTTGTTTAGATTATAACTTCATAAAATCTGTAGTCAAAATCTACTTTTCATTTTGCTGTTTTTAAAAATTCCAATTCATAACATACAAATACATTTGAAATATAATTTTAAAAAATACTAGAAAAATAATCATTGCCTGTACAATGTATTATATTAATACAATATTATTATAAGTAAGAATTTCTAACTGCTTGTCTTCTAAAAATATCTTGTAGGATATGTTTCTCACTTTTTAAATATATCTTGTGGGATATGCCTCTTACTTTCTAAATAATTCTTGTGAAACAATAGCAAGCAGTCCAGACCAATTTTACAGTAGCAATGCTCTTGATAACTCTGGAATTCACTCTTACATAATAAATAAATATAAATCTCCCCTGTTAATTGTTAACGAGCATTTAAAATTGTTTAAAAATAAAATTTAATTTAAAAAATAATGTCTCTGAGACCTACCCCCAGATTCAAAAATCCTGAATATATAGGCTACTTATAATTATTTATGACTGTGGGTTAAAAAAATAAACACTGCAGGGCAGTAGAGAATTAAGGGTGCAATCTGGTGGGAATGGTGTGGTAACTTGAATCTGAAGAGGGGTAACCCTGTATGTCTAAATCATAGTATTATAAACCAATGGTATCTCAATAAAAAATAATCTAATCTAAAAAAATAATCTAATATATATTAGACTAGGTCTCACTATGTTGCCCAGGGTTGTCTTGAACTCTTGGACTGAAGTGATCCCTAGCCTCAGCCTCCCAGGTAGCATAACTTAAGTTCACAGAAATACCTTCCCTGAATGAATACTAGCAAATTCTTATTTTCTGAGTGTCAATGCAAGATAAAACAAAAACTGAATAACTAATGGTTTTTCATTAGGTGCTTTTAGCTATGATCTCAAGAAATACAACCAAGTTATCTTTTACAAGATTACTTGTTTTTCATGAAGATCTAAGAACTATATTGTTCCAAGATTATTCTATCCAGCTATTGATCAATGGATCTATCAACCATGTATATTTATACGTAATTACATAATATATGAGCATACTATTTGATGAAAATGAATTAATTCACAGGAGAGTACCACAGTATGTCATGTTTAAAGATGGTCTTTGGAGTGGAAACTAGAATATGGGTTTTATAAGTAGTTATTTATGTGACCATAAGCTAGTAAATTGACCATAGTGAGCTTTAAGAAAACAGCTATAATTCTTGGGAAGGGAACCTGATCAAAGAAAATCTACACAGATGATTATCATAGTATTTGACTCAAGAAAACAATGACTAGAATACAATTGTTATCATTATTAGTGTGTTCACTGATTAGCTGGTTACTAAGCTTGCTCAGATGTACAAGTAAATATTAGAAACCCAAGAATAATGAATAAATCATTGTGAATGTGGAGAAAAAATACTATCTGTGATCTTTTATACTATTAGCCATAGTTTAGGTTTATTTATAAATTCGTGCTTGTCATATTTTAACAAAAAAAGATGGATAACAGTTTTTTAAATTATTTCTCTATTGTAGTCTCCACTCGCATTTTTTGTTTTCTTCAAGAGAAAGTTACTTTCTAAGTTCAGATATTAAGATTCATGTTCATGCTAATTTTCTTTATTTAAAGGCGCAGTGTGTGCCTTGTGTTTGAAACATTCACACACTAATTCTCTCAGATGGTAGTCTCAGATACTTAATCAGTAATGTTTTTAAGTCAATTGAAAACTGTACTAACATTCAGTCCTAATTTTGTTTCTACTTTTTTATTTTCTTTATCAAATGATTTTTACTATCAGAAAAACAACAATTTTCTATCACAAATTTCCTATTGCTAAGCATCTAAATATCCAAAATCTTTCCAGCTATACCTGTGTAACAATCGCTACACAGCTTGTTTTCTTTTATAAAACTGTCATTACTGTCAGCTCTTCTTACCACTTATGGTTATCAGGTGCCTCTCTTTATTTACTCCATTCCCTAGTAAATCTGTCATTTTAAAATGTAAAAGAAAAATAAGTAAAACTGTCGTTTTTCCCATTTTCTTAGAGATTTATATCCATTTTAATTTTTGCTATTTGAATCCTTGATTTAGAATCTCAAGACAAATCACTATTTAAACCATGTATGTGATCTTAACAGTCTCAGTTAATGAAGTAATTCAAAATCAGACTACTCGTGCTAAATTTTAATGCTGAACATTAAGCTGTGAGACCTTGAGGAAGGTATTCATCGTGCTGCACCTGTTTCCTCATCTGTAAAATAGAGATAATAATGATAAAATTTAAGTGGTTAAATGTAAAATAAAATGTCCTGCTGTGTTGCACATAGGTAAAGCATTTAGATATCAAAACTATTATTGATGCTCTATTTTTCATATATGGTTTCTAAGATTAGAATCTAGATAATAATTCAGGCTCTTACATCTTCAGGATCTATTGAGAAGATAATAACTTCCTGCCTGCCTTTTCCTCTAATCCTAAAATCACTCTACTTAAAGAAAATCATGCTCAGAAGGTGTAACGTCTCTCAATAAAATAATGTCCTATTGTCATAAATAAAATAGCCTTCAATATATCTACAGAAGTTCATCAGTTCTTTTCAGAACTAAGCATCAATACTATGTAGGAAACACTATAAGAACCTAGGGAAAAAGCATTGTATTTTTCAGTAAGATGATGGGATTAAAATCAGAACCATACTTTAGTGTTCAAAAGCCTAATAACTAGTACCAGACCTTTCAAATGGTACCAGTATATTCTGATCCAGTCACTAGGCCTGGTTTCTTAGTATAAACAATTCATTAAGTTCTGTTTTTTTTTTTTCTCAAAATTTCATAGAATAAAGGGAAAATTTTTATATCATCCACTGAACAATGACTTTGATATGAAATCGTGTTTTAGCTTTTAGCACATAGGGTTGCAAACTTGGATTCATCACTAACTGCTTACTGGTTTTTAGTATTTTATTGTCTTTTCAATTTAGTTGTTCTCAAAAAACTCTTCTCTACAAACTACTAACTATGATGATTTAGAAAGATGTTGTTAAATATTTATTTTGCCATATGTACAGCTACATAGAAATGTTGAAGATGAATATAGATGTCAAATTTTTGCAAAAAAGTATGAGAGTAAAGGAATGAAGTGCTCTTTCTTTGATGAAATGAAAAAGAAAAGGACTAGTTTGTTCCTATGTTCTGAAATAAATATCACCCCAGCATTTTGTCATGATCAATAGAAAAAATAAGTAAAGAAAAGTAATTTTTGGTGCCATACTACACCTTCCCATTCAACCCATAATGCATTATAGTTCAAACTTTATTTAAAAACTACTATTCTAATAGTACAATTTAATTTATATAGTTATTCAAATTAAAATATCTAAGGTTCCAAAATGTTTTTGGAGAAAAGACTGATTACAGACTGTGTTAGGATTATACAGATGATTCTATTCACCTTATTATGTCAGGAAGGAACTTCTCAAAATATTCACAAGGGTATGTCACAAGGACATATCAGTCAGTTTGAAGGAGCTCCCACTTGCCAAACAAGAGATAAACTGAGCACCCCTAAAAAAATAGAAGCATCATAAATTATAAAATACAAAAAAGCAGGAAAATATGAGTTTGTCCCTATAGCAATAGAAACAAAATCAGTAAGCAGTGTAAAAGGAAAAGAAGGGTAGTCTTTACAGTAGAATGTCCAATGCAGACAGGAGAATGAGGTTGTAAAATCATCATTTTGTAATCATCAAAGAAATATTATTTCACATTGGTATCATGAACAGATACAAAGTCTTGGGAAAGGGGTGTGTCATAGGTATCAGAACATTTGTGGTTCTAAGGTATCTCTGAGAGACTGTTTATTAGTTTCAATGGGAAATGAGTTACTTTACTTCCTCAAGCATAATGATTAGATGATGGAAAATAATGTCACCAATAAGACACACTTACATTGTATGTAATAATCTGTACATACACAGTAAAATCTGCATGCACCATTTTGTTCTAACCAGCCATTTATATATCTAAGGGAAGTATTATTTACAACGTATCCTATAATGATTCAGAAAAAGAATAGTATGTCTTTCCTAGTATGAAGAGTATTATGTTTCTTATGGTTGTAGGGCTGAAATATCATTCAACCCCAACTGTTAACTAGGAGCATTCAACTCCTTAAAGCCACTCACATTTCTTTATACTTGGTCAGTTTTCAAACCCTAAATGGCATATGTGGTCTTCATGCTGTGAATCTCTCTAGACCTCTCTTCTACCATCTCTCTGATGTCTGACTTTTATAGGCCTCATGTGATTATGTAAAGCCTACATTTATATATGAAGGTAAACGGATTTGGGACATTAATTACATCTGAAAAATCTCTCCATAACAGTATTAACTTGTTAATTAATAAATATTTGGTTCAATAACCAAAAGACAGGAATCTAGAGATTAGAAAGGCACTATATTTAGAATTCTGACCTCATAAATATATCACATAGATGACGGACAAACAGACAGATAGATAGATATATTATAATGTAGACATCGAAGAGTAGAAATGTTACATATACATACATATCAGGAGAGACTGAAATAAAGATTGATGTGTTTCTATACTTTACTGTAACTTGCCTGTATTAAATTGTTTTAAAATATAAATGTAACATATATTAGGACTTACAAGAAAAGATTATCAATGGAATGGTCTGAAACTCTCATTTAATTTGATAAGTTATTTCAGTAAGTTAACAGGAGACACCCAAGAGTAAGCATACTCTCTTGCCACCTTGTTTTCTCATGTTTGCATGCTGCAAAGATTAGGTTTTTTTCAAGGTGCTAAAAAATCATTTTTTAAAAAAGCAACAACATTCCACCTTAATGCTCTCTTAGTTCAAAACATAGAAAGATTTGGTTTGATTCCCATATACGATAATATTCTCAATGTGTTAGAAATGGGTTTTTTCCTATTTTTTGATTTTGGCTGGTAATGACATCCAAAGACTACAGACTTTAAAGCACTGCTCTGCTCCAAATAAAGGACTAAAATGTTGCAAAATTCAGCAATTCAATAATTAGGTCATTATCTTCAGCTAAAAGAGAAAAATGTGAAGATTCACAGGCAAGTTTCTGTAAATACAGCCATCTGGCAGGTATACTGCAAATGCCCCTTTCCGTGTTGAACTGAATATGTCTATATGTTTCATGAAAGGAAAGGATTTTCCTCCTATTTCCTTTGATAAAAGGGAAGTTTCACTTGAATAGCTGGCTATGCCTGTAAGAAGGAAGATTGGTTCACCAATCTCAGACTAGTTATAAAGGTCATACATGTGCTAAGATTGATCAATGTTGCTAATTGTACTAATCAAAATAAAATAGCTTTGGAGTATGCTGACTTTGAGGGACATGAGAACAAAAAAGTATAACATTTTAAATGCATCAATATGGACAACACAAGTGGTAGACCCTCTTGAATCAGTTTGTAAGAATCCCATATGTGTAGAATGTGTTTTTCCAGCAGACAGCAGACAGAGTGAAAGTTCAAGAGGTTTTAAGAAATCAATCACAAACTGCACAACCTGTGACAGATAATTGTATAATGCAAAATATTTCACTGGGGGGCCAATTGGGGTGTCTGAAAAATTAATTATTCCTTCCAATAGCAAGGATTCACTGTTTGGATATCTGCCCATTCAGATGGTATGACAGAAAAAAAAAATGACAAAAAGTCCTAACTATGCTAAATAATTTTCCTTTATCCCAACCTCCTTTTATCTTTTCTCCCCTCTTGATCTAGAGAGAATTAGAGACCTTGGGATGACTCAGAGAAGAGCCAGGACTCACAAGCCTGAAATTTCCATGGCCTAAGATTCCACATATAATTTTTATGTCTGAAGAAATTTCTGATTATTTAAACATTGGGAATATAGCTTCTATCTAGTTTTCCTCAAATAAAAAAAGATATTTTCCCATATTTTGAAAAGCTAGCTTGAAATTAGCTTGCCAAATCCGTTTTCTAGGACTACTTAATAAATTCTTCTAAAACTGAGCCCATCAACCATTTATCTAGCTCATGAGTTCTTAATGTTGGGACATCAGCTGTGACATATTAAAGATGTATGGTTTCTATTAAAAATATGTCTACAATATAATCCAGCAATTGTATTGTTATGTATCAATCTGAATATAAAAATATTAATTTAAAGGGGGCATATACACTCCTATGTCCACTGCAGCACTATTTACAGTAACCAAGCTATGGAAACAACTTTAGAGTCCAATGACAGAAAAGTGGATAAAGATGTGGTATATACATATATAAAATATACTTGTGTTTTATGTATATATATATGCATGCAGGTATACATATGTGTGGTAATTATGTTATATATGTATACACATACTCATGGTGTATGTGTGAATACATATGTGTGTACATATATGTATATTTATTTGCAAACACAATTGTCAGGAGCTGTGTGTGCTCTCATCTATTTCTTGCTTGCTTCGATAACTGCCAAATGTTTGCCTAATTGGTTACAGAGAAAAAAGGCAGAATGACCCGGACTGTCCAAAAAGTATTCTTTGTGAAATACTTTGGCCAAACTTGAGCAGTCTCAGAAAAACACTCCTTTTGTTACTAATGGCTTGGTGCCTTTTATAAAAGTGTGATGCTGAATAAACTTGGGGCCACAGTTCAGAGAAAGAGGCTGTGAGTCCTTCTGTCTGGAGTCTTCTTGGCTCAATGTCAATCCTTATCCTTCCCCTTAGGGACTGTTGAATCATGTTGCAGTTGGTTCACGACACACAGTTGCATATTTGGCTATAAAAAGAAATCTTTCCATTTGCAACATCATCAATGGAACTGAAGGGGATTATGTTCAGCAAGCTAAGTCAGAATATGCAGAGATAGCTCCATTGAAAAAGGGAAGGTACCATGTCCCTGCACCCATTTACCTTGGAGTAGACACTAGGGGTCTAGAGCTGAGGGGTTAAGTGAAGTGACATAGCACAGAAGGCAGGTGGGTGCAAAAGATATATTTGGAGAAGGGTTCACTCACTTCTTGGCTTAAGACTGACAAGAAATTTGGGGTACTTGGAGGACACCTGTGAGGAGAGATGAATAGAATATATGCAAGAGACAAATGGGTGAGAGACATAGGGAAGCTGACAATTGCAGTTGTTACATTGAGTTGTATTTTGCTTTTGTTCCTTTCATAATAAACTTGCCTTACCCTTTTTGCCTCCTTCCTGTGGTTCCCTGCTAGAAGATGCCTTAAATATATGGCAACATTTCAGGACTTAGAAATCTTCTCACCAACCCTGCTTAACCAGGCATTTACCCATAAGAATGGGTAACTATGAGTGTAGCATTAGGAAACTACTATCCTTTGTTCTCTTTCTGCACAGGTCTTTTACACTAAGTATGGTTTGTCATTGTGTGCACAGATGGCTGAGTTCCTTAGGTGACATAAATTTGGGAGTCCCATGGTAATCTTTGGTTACACATTAACAAGAAGGAGAAAGATAAATGATGAATGATTTCACTCATATGGATAGAATATCAAGAAATAAACCAAAGAAACAGAAAAAAAAAACTGAACCAAAACAAACCATTTTATCTAACTGTAGAAATGAGGCTACTAGCGGAGGTGAAGGGGAATAGCAAAGGGACAAAGGGACTAATATACTTCATGGTGGAGGATTACTGGTGTTTGGGTGGTGAATGTGGTATGTAACATATGTCAGAAAAGGTGTAAACATATACCCAAAACATACAATGTTATAAACTGTTACCTTGATTAAAAAATGATTCCTAAATAGGCATTGATATATATACTTTGATGATGCTTTAGAGACATTATAAAAATAAACAGCTATCATTATTTCCTATATCTGCCAAGAAGGTTTCTAATCTTGATGGAAGAAAGTGTTAGTTAGCACATCCATTCTATCATATTTCCCCTTCAGTCACATGAAATTTGGGTAGATTGTTATATTGTTTTGCTATATTGCTTACTATATTTTACTATATTGTTTTGTTTGGATGGACAGTTGTCATTTTAATTGAGATTTTGGAAGATGATTTAAGCAGATTGTGTATTTGGAGCAGTGAAGAATAATTACTGTTAACTAACATCAATAGATACCGAGGTTTGAACATGTATTAATTATACTTCATTCTTTCCCCTTTACCACCTCTACTACAAACCACTCTAAATTTGGAATAAAATGAATATTAGAAAACCTTATACTTTAAGCACTATATAAAATATGTTTATATACATATATATAATACAGAAGAACATCAATCATACAAATCATACAACATTGCTTTAGGTCATATAAATAGTCTATCTGTGATATTAACCTCTCCTTGTTGATTTCTCATATTTTTGATGAATAAATTAAAAGCCATATAACTCATGGTGGAAAATTATTAACAACATATCTAGAGGTGATAATTTAAAGAAAAACAGGCCAAAATGTCCATTACACCTTAGAGAGCAATTACTAGTTATCCTTGGAAATCCACTTATATTTTAGTACATTGTTTCTCACTGCATTTTGAAGAGCTAATGAATGCTGGCCAGGTCTTGCAACCTCAGGACTCAATTGTTGCTTTAATCTTAATTCTCCATTATATAAAGAGGGCTTTAATTTCAGTTCCAAGAGATTTTTCTTATATTAATAATGGAAAAATAATGACTTTATAAACATTATTTTCCAGTGTAAGAGTTAAATGTGATAGTTAATGCCACAGTTTTTTTGTCATACACATTCAGAGAAGACTGAAAAAAATGTCTTGAGATTCAATGTCCACTTGAATCTTCACTGAGAGGTATGAATGAAACTTATACCCCTAAATCATATAGAGTGCTGTAAATCCAAATTACCTAAATAGACAATAATACTATCAAAGTCTATTAAAAATTATCTCTACATCAAAAAATAATAAAATGTACTCTCAAAAGGTATGAACTATACATTTATTACTGCACAGTTTGCAACAGCCAGGTAATGGAAACAACCTAAGTGCCTAAAGGCAGATTGTACGGATTAGGAAGATGCGGTATATATGAAATACTAGTCTGCTATAAAAAAGAAAAAGAACTCTTGTCTTTTACAAACATGGATGGAACTGGAGGGGGACATATAAAGCTAAATAAGTCAGACGGAGAAAGACAAATACTGGGTGGTATCACTATATGTAGAATATAGAGAAATCACACAAAGGGTCAAACAACAACAAACCAACAGCAAATCTTAGAAATCTGACTATGTAATTGATGTTACTAGAGGAAGAGGTTATAGGGAAAAAGCAAAGTATAAGGGTATCACATTGGGCTAAATTTGAGGACTTAAGGTGCTTTGGTGTTGAGTGTAGTATGGTAACACACACATAAAAGATGTGATCCTATACCTCCAAATTATCCAATGCTGCAAGCCAGTGTTACCTCAATTAAAAAATTAAAAGCTCAAGCCTGGCACGGTGGCACCTGCCTGTAAGCAGCAGCCTAAAAAATTAAAACCTCAATTTAAATGACCAAGCACAATTCTAAATATATGACATATTCCTTATTAAAAATAATATATAATTCTTGATTATGATTTATAGTATAGAATTTAATTATATATTATAAAGGAGATATTCTATATTATAAAGAAGATAATTTTATGATAAAGAATTCTAGATTTAAAAAGCATATTTTTATCACTGTGTCCTAATCTCTTTAACAAAGTTAAAATCACTATAATTATATAAGTACATATACATATATATATATAGTCCAAGGATAATATTCACTAGAAAATTCACCAGCTCAAGTTTGGTGATGTCAAGACATACAAATGAGAAAATGGGGGATCAAATCAAGCTATGCTGTCTAGTGCAAAGAAATTAAGACTAGCAGTCATAACACTTAGATTGTTAACCTCAGCCAGTAGCTAAGAAGTTACAATTTCTGTGCTTCATTTTCCTCATCTCCAAGATGAGGAAACACCAGTTCCCCTGAACTTCCCCACAGAGTGGCTTGAAATGTCCCATTAAATCATGGCATAGCTTTGGAAATGAGCAACAATATGATGTTTAAGTATAAAGGCAAAATATAAAATTGTGTACACACTATGATTCCTATTATAAATAAGGAGAAGTGAATGCATATATCTGAATAAACATGAAAAAAATAACAGAAAGGAAAGAAATAATATTATCTCTTCATGATGGTATAAGGGTGTTTTTAGTTCTTAATAAGGTTCAGGGAAATTATTCAAAGTTTGGAAATAGGCCATTGGGAAAGGAACATATTTTTCCAATCAGACAAAGACATAGCTTAACTGGCAAAGGATTTTTCACCTTGATAGTTCCTATCTGAAAGATCTCAGCTTAGGTGTAAATATTTTTGTCCAGTGAAAATTAAATCCTAAAATTTTGGTATTTCCTTAAGGGCACAAATGAGTTTGAGATCTAATTTACTAATCTTATCCTAACATTATTTTAAATAATTCCTAGAAATAGTTGCCAAATCCACTATAATCTTTCTTTTATGTTTTTCTGATTCCCTTACTAATTAATTATATAATTAAATAAAATTAAATAGATTTTGACATGTATTTTATAGTTGTAGGGGCCATTATGTTAACATTTTTTAAAGTAACTTTGACAGAACCTTTTCATGTTTTCTAAATTTTCATTATGTCTTCAATAAATCATGTTTTTAAATTTTAGATTATTGCTGGTATTGTATTCTGAAAACTGAAAGCATTATCTGCATTACATTAAGTAAAGTAGATTGTCTAAATGCAACAAAAATGAATTAGCTCCTATCTGAACTTCAGCACTGCCATGGATAGCTGTATGATTTAGGAGGAAAATAACAAACAAAACATTTGATTCTCCATGATTCAGTTTTCTCATAACTGAGTAATAATTATGTAGTCACTATCACTAATTTTCTCTATAGGAATTACATTAACTTTTCCAATGATTGTTCTTTAAATCTTGCTTCTCTTGTTCCTATCCAGGCCCCCATGGTACTCAACTCTCAGCCAATTTAAATACAGCTGTTACAAAATCAGTTCATATTGAATACAATAAAACATGGTTGCTTTTCTACCCTTTATTAGATCAGTGAGCAAAGCATATATTCACTCACATTTCAACAGGACGCTTACAAGAGTAATGTCAACTTACTCTTCACAGACTGACATATATTTGAATTAACTGCTAATTCACCAAGGTCGCAGCAGAAATAGTGATGGCTAAAAAATGACCATCAATGTACAAAGAAAGAAAGTCTTCTCAGCGTCAAAGTGAAGAGAACAGGCTGGAGTCCCAGCCAGCTACTTTCCTTTCCACCTTTATATAAGATTCAGCTTATACAACATTGGAACAGGTATATTTCTCAGAAAATAATAATAGAAAGAGTCACATTAAGAAAATCACAATAGAGAAACAAAGAGTTTTATGCAAGCAGGTGATAATTTCTTACAGAGTGATATTAGTACTTTAAACTCAGGGAGCTTTATCTCTATGTCAGATAAAATCTGTATAAGCAAGGCAAGAACATTAAGTGATGAAAATCTACCATAATGAAATGCCTGATTTTATTGGACATTGTGGGTCTGCAAGTTACTGGGGGTGGGGCAAGTGTTCTAGACTTCAGGTGGGCAATGACAACAGGGCAGGACTGATGGTAGGTGCATTTTTCACAACAGGCTGCTGGTCTGCTGACTCAACCTCTTCAGATCAATTCCTTTGTAAACAAACTTGTTGCTTTTCTTTCACAGAATAACAATAATAAAGAGCAAGCTGAAAATAGTTCTAAAGGGCACATTACCAGTGCTTGACAGTTGTTCCTAAAACAGAGCTGGGAGGAAAATAGCTAGCCAATCACTTAATGAACCAAAGTTTTCTAAATTTATGGACCCCAAAAATGTTTGTTCACTGGAGTCACAATGGTGCCCAACACAGATTTACTGAGTTAATACTATGAGGAGGGTACCAAATAATCTACACATGCACACTTTCAATGGTTGCAAAAATAAGTCTAACAGTAATCCTGTTTCCTCTTTTTTTTTTTTTGGTCAATCAAGGCCTGTAGTAATGTATTATAAACTCCAGATTTCAAGTAACACATTTTTTAATTCATTCATTCAACAGATAAATGGTGAATGAATATTCTATCGAGATCACGCAATATGTATTATTCCACAAGTAACCGAAACTATTTACTCATATTCATGGAAGACTCAAATCAACCTAAAGAGATAAGCAGAATTATCCTAAAAAAAGCACCTGTGACGTCAAAAGCAACATCCTCTATCATTCAAGCATATTTTGTATTTAACAAAAAGGTAAGATTCTTGGGTAAATTTCAATAATCTTATCAATGAACCTTGAGAAAACTAGGCTGTTATGCTTAGGATAATTCAGCTGCTATTAATTAGCATCACCATTATCTTTAGAACAGAGTGACTTCTGGCATGGAAGTATTTGACTCTTCTTTGAGGCAAGTTCATCATTGCACTATTTCCTCTGCCAAATAAAAGAAATTCTTCACTAAATGAACAGAATGTGCGAAAAAAAATTTTTAAATGGCTTTCATTTATCTCTCAATTAAAATTACCTGCGAGATTGAAAGGCAAAATCCAGTAAACCTGTTAGAGGCAAAAAAAAAATCCAGTTAATTTTCCCCTCCCACTATTATATTGATTATAAAGTAATTGAGAGCTATTTTCGCTCATTGTTCTTTTCCCACTATTGTCACCACTATATTCTATGAATAAATTTATGTTGTCTTAGTCTAGTACAATGTCCCATTTTGAATCTCAGCATTCTTGAATTATGTCATCAGCTATAGCTATAAGATCTTGGTGTATAAGTCACAGGAAGAAAAGAAGGATTTGATTTAGTTTGCAGACAGAGACAGGGATGTTGAAAAAGAGAAAGAATATTGTATGTAGCTGAAAATAAATTAGACTATTTTGTAGTTCAGTTCACAAAATTTGTTTACTTTCTCTTTCCAAAATATCTTACAAAATTCCTTGATTTTTTCTTTGCTTATTTGTTATTTTCTCATATGTGAGTCCTCATATTTATTCAGAATAAGCTTCCTAATAAGAAATATCCTATATTTGATCAAAAGTATGCCTCCATCAATTGGCAAGAAGAGACAAAAATTTAATGTTCATTCACTGGACTGATAATGAAGTTTGAATAGGTTGATAAAGTAGTGTAGGACACAGAGAAATATTGTGGGCAAGAGAAAATAAGTCAGTCTCTTTGGAAAAGTTGACTGAGTCATCAACTTATTTAAGTACCTTGCAACTCTTTCTCGTTTTATTTAATACAAATGCAGGAAGTGATGACTATATAGAAAGCAACAAAGCAGAAAAGAGAAAGGTTCTCTTGTATTTTAACAGTCAGTTTAATCTTTCAATACCATAGAATTATAAAGCAGGAGAGCTCAAAGAGTGCAAGGCTAGCAAGAGGTAGATATTATACATTACTGAACTCACAGAAGTGAATTGAATTTTTTTTTTAAACAGAACACGCCAGCAGTAAGAGTTTTAAACCATTCACTCTCCAAGCACATATTTTTTAAAAGTAAATTTTAAAGTAAAAAATACTGCTAATTTCATTTCTGACATGTGACTAAGAAAAAAGCACTTTCATGTGTTTTTGCTTTGGTTTTTGAAGTATTTTTAGCCATAATATCTCCTTTGAGTCTCATAAAAATTCTGTGTTGCAGGATGAAGCTTACTACCCTCATTTGACAATAGGAATATGATTGTTCCTATTCATTTAATGGTTAAAAAAAGAATTTTTATTCCCATTTCCAAGTACTTTCTAACAGAGTTTTAATCTAAAAACATTTTTAATATTAAAAAATTAAATCACCATTAAAATTTTGAAAAATCTATTTATTTGTATTTAGTTTCCAAACTTATATTCTAAAATACACCCCCAAAGCCAATATATCCAATTTTTTGTCATGTTTCCTATCTGTATTAAATGCAGAAAAAGGCCTATTTAGCTCATTCATTGAGCATAATCCTGCATCTTCCTAAACCTTTCCCAGTGTATGCACAGGATCAGCACCCTGGACAATCCAAGTTTTAGACACCTAAATGTACAACCCTGTACCTGTTAGTCATTGTCCCTTGACCTCATTTGCTTTAAGATTTCACAAATTTATTTCAGGTGTTATCTTTTCCATAACCAATATTTTTAATCAAGGATTTGTCCTACTTTAGTTATGTATTAATACTGTGGAATGTCTAGCAATATAGCAAGACAAAGGAGAAAAATAGATTCAAGAAAGAATGTCACTTGCTACTAATTTAATAAGGAATCATAAATTATAATAATCCCCTTTAACCTTAGGTATTGATTGAATTGCCACCCTTTGAATAAACACTGCAAAAACCTAGATTATAACCAAAGTATCAAGTTAATCTGTCATTTGAAAAATTATTATCACTATAATCAACTAAGTAGTTTTACTTACTCTAAACATTAGAATATCTCAGGACATGGATTCT
Source organism: Uropsilus gracilis (assembly GCA_004024945.1). Classification (NCBI taxonomy): domain Eukaryota; kingdom Metazoa; phylum Chordata; class Mammalia; order Eulipotyphla; family Talpidae; genus Uropsilus; species Uropsilus gracilis. The sequence goes on along the minus strand of PVHY01005782.1, from coordinate 62,200 downwards.
GCAAAATTAGTGTAATACAATAGAATAAGAGTTATAATTAAAATTAGCAATAAAAGAATACAAAACTACACATCAGCACATGTAAGCAAATCCTGGTCCATCTATTATGTGAAAATACTATGATTTCCTGTCTCACTTTATATAACTATAAATTGTCAATAATGATGCACATGTTGTCTTTCCCTATACAATTAACCCCTTTTCCCCATCCACCCATGCTAGCCCTTCCTGTATGGTAACCACTAATTGGTCATGTAGTCCAAAAGTTTATTTTTGCTTTACTTGGTTCATCAGTTTGTTTTCTCTATATAACACATATAAATGAAATCATATCGAATGTGTGCACAGTATTCATATATACAAGCAAAATAACAAAAAAAAATGTGGAATAAATGTGCTTATATTTGGAAATAGGAAAATTGCTTCCATCTAGGACAAAGTGCAATTTTAAAAGACATCACCGCCTCATCTTTAAAGAAGTTTGTGACTTCTTTGTAATGTGGCACATTACATAGCATTCTGCACATACACTAATGCTATGTAGCACATTTCATAGCATTAGTTCCAAATAAAATATAGCATAAAGAGTTGAAATCCTAGAGAAAAGAATTAAAGACATTTCTGCATTGAGGAAATATAAATGGCCAACTGGCACGTGAGAAAATGTTCGTCACTAATAATCAGGGAAATGCAAATCAAAACCACACTGAGATATCATCTCAGTGTGAAGATGTAAGAAGGTTCATATTAAAAAAAAAAAGGCAACAACAAATGTTGGCTGTGAGAAAAGGGAACAATCTTACATTGCTGGTGGGAGCACAGACTGATCCAGTCACTATGGAAGGCTGTGTGGAGGACCCTCAAAAAACTGAAAATGGAACTACAATTCCACCTTTCCACTTTTATCCAGCAATCCCACTACTGGAGTATCTATCCAAAGGATACAAAAACACTAATAAATAAGGATACAATACCTGTACTTGCTTGTTTACTGTAGCACTATTTACAATTGCCAAGATGTGGAAACAACCCAAATGCCCCAAACCTGACAAATGGCTTAAAAAGGTGTTGTATATTTACAGGATGGAATATTATGCATCAATCAAAGAAGAAAAACATGTCATTTGCTGCAACATGGATGGAGTTAAAAGGAATCATATTAGGAGAAATAAGCCAGAAAGAAAGAGAGAAATATTGGATGGTCTCACTTATATGAGAGATATAGGAAAAACAAATTGACAAAAAAATTTAAAACTGCCAACAGAACTGAAGCATAGAACAAGAAAGGGGAAGGAGGGTGAAAATGGAGGAGGTGGAGTGCATTAAGATTAAGATTAAAAGATTAAGACGGCTTATGGGTGATAAGGTGATGGGAGAACCTCGGGATAGACAATGATGTAATCTGTTAATATGTATATAGGTATAGATATACATGCAACCAATAAAAATTAATTAATAAAAAATAAATAGATAAAAATAAAAAATTCTCTAGAGAAAAAAAATAACAAAAAATAGAAACAACGCATGTTATCCTAAAAAAAAAAAAAAAGTGAAATTACTCTACCAGTCGTCCTGTGGGAAGGTGTAAAATACTGTATAGTTCATAGTGCTTTTTTACCTTTCCTGTTGGGGATATCTATTTAGACTTCTTTGCATTTTAAGGGAATTATTAACAGTATTTAACTCTTTTGACAACTTAGGTTTATTTGTGGTATGCCCTGTGCAATATTATCAGAGATATTACTTCTAGAATAAAATCAGCAAAATGGTGGAATAGGAGTCACTTGACTTTTCTTCTTCCCATGAACATACTGAATAAACAGCTTACATAGGGACCAACTTTCTCAGAGAGAAATCCAGAAACCACATGAAATAATCTTACACGCAGGGTAACTAAGACTATACACACATCAAACTGAGTAGGAACAGTTGAGATATACTCATGCCATAAACCACACTCCCAGCAACGGTACCGTATAATCAGAAGGGAAACCCCAAATCCTAGCTACTCAATGAGGAATGAAGGGTTTGGACCACATATGTAACATTCCAGTTTTTACAACTACCACCAGAAGGATCAGTTTCTAAATCACATACTCCTGGGAGCATACAAAATTCAGCATTCAAGAACTGCCAAACAAAGAAGCAGTTTTAAACTTGTAAGAATGTGCCATTATCTCAGACTCAGCACAGCGAAAGTGCCAATGCGCAAGTATATCCTGCTCCAAGTTCTTCTTTGAAAAAGACTTAGCTACATATGTTTCCAGCCACAACCTGCACTTGGGAGCTGACAGAGCAAATCGCTGATTTGTTCTGAAACCTGAGTGAGTACTTAAAACATAACTGCAAGTCCTGAAGACAAACAAATCACCAACAGATATAAGAAAAGGTGTTCAACGTCACAAATCATCAGGTAAACGCACATCAAAACCACAGTGAGATATCAGCTCATAACTTTTAGAAGGGCTATCATAAAAAATACGGAAACGATTGGAAAAGATGCAGGAACAGGGAGCTTTGTACACTGCTGGTGGGAATGTAAATTGGTAGTCATTATAGAAACACTATGAATGGCTAAGGAAGAGAAGCTAAAGAAAGAACTATCATATGATTCAGCAAGTATATAACCAGAGGAAATAAATTCAGTAACTCAGAGATAGTTGCACAACCATGGTTGTTGAAGTATCCTTTTGCAGTAGCTATGACAGAAACAGGCTACATGACGTTCAAAAGGTGATTAGTTATATGTGTACATATTTAATTAGAATACCATTTGGCCACAGAAAAGGAGATTTAACTGCCTGCAACAACATGAATCAACCTGGAAGGCATTATGCAATATGATCTTACTTATTTATAGAAAACATAGACAGAGAGTTAGTTATCTCCAGGAGGGAGGTAGAGAATATCAGGAAATATTAGTCAAAGTAATCTAAGTAGTAGTTAAATATAGTGGGTAAGATTAGAGGCCTAATGTACAACATGATACTTATGTGTTTATTTTCTATTAAAGTTTTTAATCAGAGTTAAAAAATGTTAGAACAATAAGATAAGTATTTCTAAGTTTGACAGATATTATCAAATCGCTCTGCTTTGCAATACTTTGTAATTTTCCTCTCAGAGCATGAGTACTCATTTCTCCATATTCTTATTCTCAGAAATAGTATCATTCTTATAAGCATATATAATTAAACTTCATTTTATTTGTATATTCCAGGGAACCTCTCAGGAAATTTTTGTGAAATACAAAAACAATGAAACAAGGTTTGCAAATTGTCACAAAATGTTTCTCAATTACAGGAAACCCCAGCAATTCACTGAGGTTAGAGATCAGTGACAGAGTAACTATGATGTCAGCTTTACTCTAACTTAGTCATGAAAGATAGAATAGCCACCTACAATATATTAAAAAAAATTCACAACTCAGTGAAGTTGGTAGCAAAGATTAAGACTATGCCTTCCTAGACTTTATTTGTTTTCTACAAAGTATCATACAGCTTAGATTACAAACATAAAACACAAAGCTACAGTCTTATTATACAGTCTTATGGAAGCAAATTTTCTTTTTTTAAGATCTAATAATACCATGGGTTTTAGAAATTTAGACATATTACAAGTGATATATCCCTCCAATGATTATCATATTATATTAGCAATTATCATATCTAGGCACCAAATTGAATAATCATACAAGATGGTAACATCTAATGGTATTTACAATATTGCTTTTCCTTTAGAAATAAGTAGAAAATGATGCTTGACTTTCAGGGTACTTAACTACAGGACATTAAAGTCAGAAAACAGAAATTGAGGTAGTGGTGCTTTTTCACTTGGCGTTAAGATAACTATCACACTATCAGAAGGGTAAAAGTCAAATTTACCAAGAATTGTGTCTGTCTGTCTGTTTGCCTTATTTTAACTTTTTTTTGGTAAAAGTTAAATGTATTTTACAGGTTTTAACATGGTTCTAGTAATAAATTAGCAGTTATGAATATCAAACTGCTACTAGATAGATAGATTTACAAATTATCACCTGGAAAATAAAAGAACTTTAAGAGTTTATCAGTTCTTTATTGCTTGCAAATAATTTTTTCTCTGACTATACACATAACACACGAAAAAAAATTAAAATTAATGGATGTCTACGTAATGTACTGTTGCCCATTTATAGAAACAATCCAGTCCACTTCTTGAAAATTAAAATCATGATTCTGCCTATATTATGTATGTATTTTATTGAAAATAAATGGAAAATGGCAACATCTGAAAAAATATCATCACTCTACATTTCTTTTATCATTCTTTCCCAGCATGGACAAATTAAGTGATTCAACTCAATTTGACAAGATGTGGATGTTTGTGTGTTTTTCACAATGTGCTGAAGAAGATACAAAGATAAAGTGAATCACATGTTCTCACCTCAAGGAGAATTCTCACCAACTAGGTATTTATGTAATAGAAATACAAAACAAAACAAAGATACTGCACTAAAGACATCCTCAGGATACCTAGGGGGGAAAAATCACCCATTGTCAAACCCTTGAATCACTTACAAAAGAAACTGCTTTTGCCCTGAGCTTTAAATAATAGGAAAAAACTCAGTTGGTGATGAAGAGGTTACAAGAATGTTTACCCAGAGACAAAGGTATAAGCAAAGCACAAAGCTGTGAATTATGGGGGTGTATTTAGAAATCAACATGTGATCCAAAAAGAATAATAGACAAGACAAGAAATGTGTGTATGTGGGTGTGGGTGGGAGGGACTGTCAGTGATCTTTATTTTCCTTGGGAAAGTTATGCTAAAGAGTTCTTCACAAAACAAGAAAACTTAAAAGTATGTTTAAATAGGTGGAGGAATGAAGGGAGGAGTTTATGTATGAAGATTATCTAATAGAATGGTAAGGCTAGGTTTGAGGAAAATAGAAGTACAGACTACTTTCAGGATCTTGAAAAAATGTGATACATTCATTTTCTTATTTAATAATGTTCCTGTTATTCATTAAGGTGGTCTATTTGTTTTCAAGAACTGCTGCCAAAACAAAGAACCACAGATTGGGCATCTTAAACAACAGAAATTTATTTCCTCACAGTTCTCTAGGCTAAAAGTTCAAGTTCAATATATTGACTGAGCTGTTTTTTCCTTTGTGTTATAGATGGCAGTTCACCAGTGTTTTCACATGGTCTTCCATTAGTGTGTTTGTGTCCTTATCACCTCTTCTTATGAGAACATTAATCATACTGGGTTAGAGCACATCCACATGACACCATTTTACCTTAATTACCTCTTTAAAGGCCTTATCTTCAAATGCAGTCACATTCTGAAGCAGTGAGGATTAGGACTTCAACATATGAATGGAGAGAAGACATAATTCATCCTGTAACAGGCATTACTATCATCCTTAATTTATACTTATAGGGGAATTGAAGATTAAAAAATTAAATAATTTCTCAGAGTTAGTACATGAAAGATCTACGTACAATATCACTCTGTTTAGCTTCATTCATGTCTTAATAGGGCTTTGATAAATATGAACTAATTGATAGATGAAGAACACTTAATAAGTCACTATTAAATCTGTCTTCTATCCCAGTGGATTATTCCTGAATTGTCATTCCTAATTATGGAGTCACATACAGTATCCCAAAATAAGTATTTTTTGATCCTTATTATACTTCTTTAATTTATAACCAGTTACAGATTTTATAATATAAATCACTGGAAAAAAAACAAAGTAGTAACAACAAAAAGACATTTACTTATTCCACCTGGACTTTTTTTTTTATTCAAGAATTTCAGTCTGTTGACATGTTTTAAGTGATCAGAAATTAAAGGCTCTAGAGAACTAATTCAGTTGACATTTTAAACAAGACTTGAGCAAGATGTTCAAGTCAGGGAGATATAAACTGACTCAGAGTTACTCCAGAGAACAACATTAGAACCAAAAAGTGGATGAGACTAATTAGAAAGCTTTGAGAAAATAAAAAGTTCTTTCCAAATAAAATATCATTCTGAGGAACTGTAGATTAGCACTTGAACATCTAAATTCCAGGGTGACCTAATATGCTCCACAGTGACAGATAAGATTTGCCTAGCTTACCTCCATATGACCCTCCTCCATCCAAATCAGATCTGCTGTCCCTGACCTCTGAACCCCTTAGAAGAAAAGGACAGCAGCTGTGAGTTGGCAGACACGTACGTTGTCAGTGACAGTGGGCTGACACCACAAGTTTACCACCATTTTGAGGTACCTACCCTGGGGAAAAACACCAGCCAGCTACAAACTGAAATCAATAAACAGGAGCCAATATGGATGGAGCTAGAAGGAATCATGCTCCAGAAATAAGACAAGAAGAAGAGTAATATTGGATAGTCTCACTTATATGTGGGATATAGGGAAAGCAAACAAAAAGACAAGAAGAAGTTAAAACTAACTGACAATGGGACTAAAGCAAACAGCAAGGGAAGATAAAATTAGGAAGGGATGAACATAGGAGATTCAAATGATAATCCACAGGTGACATGGGAGAACCTCAGGGTATATAAAGGTGTAAAATACATACATTTATCCATACAATACCCTACGTAAAATAGCTGCTCTTGTTATAGCTGAGATACATGACTGAGACTTATTACAGAACAATAAAGTAACCAGAATTCCTAACCTAGATTCTAGGGTAGTATAAATTATGGCTTATATTGTTCATATATACTTATTTTTGTCCTTAGTTTTTCCACAGTCAGGCAAAATGTTTTCCTATGTTACTTAGTTTCTTCTGTATTTGCTTTAGTATGGTTATATGATTAACTTATAGTAGATTCATTCACTAAAGTCTTCATGCCCTTTTTTTGTTTTCATATAGCAAAAATTAATTTTCATGGAGAGTAGATTTCTATACTTTAACAACTTCTCCCAATATTAACAACCCCAATGCCCAAAACTAATCTCTCATCCTCCTCACATTTTTGTCTTTTCCAGTGTGTCAAATAAACAAAATCAGGCAATATGTAGTTTTTCAGTTTGGCTTCTTTGGCCTAGCAAGATGAGTCCAGTTGAGGTGTGAATCAAAACCTCAGTCATTGTTCTTGTTAGGTAAGCACTACATTGGAAAATATACCACAGTTTGTTCACCCTAAGAAAGAAAAAAATAAGTAAGCCCTTGATATCCAGGAACTGATCTGATCACCTCAAGACACTGGTGTTATTACAAAAGGATCTTGCGTTCAAAACTAATTCTAATCATTCTCCTGTTTGACATATACAATCATGTAGAATGTTTACTTCAGACAGAATATTCCACTCTCATTAAATGAGTAACAGTTATGTTTCCAACAGTTCCAATTTAACCTTACTCTTGTCTGCCTTCTCTATAGTTAAGATGTGTTGAGATACTAATTATCATATTGCCCCCACTTTCTTTTTACACCTACCTAGAGTGATACTTTGCTTCTTTAAATCCTCTCCAGAATTGCCTGACTAAAGGCCAAATCAAACAATTTCCTCTAATGCTCTGTATTGAGACATACCACAGTGATGTTGTGAGCATCCTCCCTTACTCACTTGTGTTCCAAAAAGAGCATTTGTTCCTACTGGTATTTGGCTAAAGAACACATTGACAGTTCCATTACTTGAAGGGCATCTGGATTGCTCCCAAGTTTTGGCTTATCAATAGCAAATAAAGAAATCTACCATAAACATTTACAAGCAGTTTCTCTCTGAACATAAGAAGTCAGTTTTGTTGGGCAGATTTGTTGGAGGGTGATTGTCGTGTCATATAGCGGGTATATATTTAAAATTGTAAGAAATTATCAAATGTTTTCCAAAATGACTGTGCCAGTTAACATTCCTGTCTACAATGGTGTGTCCTCATAACTCCACAGCTTTATGAGTGTTTAACACAGCTTTGTTTCATTTTAGACATGTAAGTATATATAAAAGTAACTCAATATGGTTTTAATTTCAATATATCTAATTGCTGATATTGAACATATTTTCAATTTGCTTGTTTTCTACTCAAAGATCTTCTTTTGTTAAGTATTTATTCAAATCGCTCACCCGTTTTAGAAATCTGATTGTTTTTCTTACTGTTTTTATTTAAAGAGTTTTTCAGATATCCCAGATAAAGTACTTTGTCAGAGATGATTTGAAAATATTTTCTTCCACTCTGTGACTTATCTTTTAATTCTCTTATACAGATAAGTTTAACTTTTGCACTCATTAAGCTTATCTCTTGATTTTTGCAGATTCATGAATAGTTGTTCTTTACCTTTAATGAAAAAAAATCTTAACCAGGGAACTAAAAGCAAAAAATAAGAATGGAGGTTGTAGATGTATGAGGATAATTAATAAATTAATTGAGAGGTATTGATTGCTTAAGAGTATGATTCATTCAACTGTCGGTGTCTGAGTTCAAGAGTATAAAATAACCACCAACAAAACAACAATAAAACATAGCAATGATCACCAATGATTTCTCATTGCTCCTAGGTTAAAATCCAAATCTCTAAATTACCTAGTTAAAATCCAAAATATATCATACCTAGTTCCTGTCAACTTTTATAACTATATAGATTTTATGATTAAACATGACAGTCCTTTGTGACTATATAGAGACACAATACCTTTAGATTTTTCTCATATATGCAAAGATCTTTTCTACTATAAAGTCTTCATTCTGGCTGCTTTACTTTAGTCCCCATGGCACAAAGACTGAAGTCCCCATTGCTGCTTATTGCTGTCATTTAATTGTCAAAATAGATGCCATCATTGTTAGGAGCATCACTTCTTTTACATCTCAACCAAAAGCATCTATACCTTCTTTTCTCTCTTACTGCTTTGTTAGCTTCATAGTATATGTTACCATTTTAAATCAACTTGCTACTTCATGATCATCTCATCTTTCTAGAATGAAATCTTAAGAAATAGAAATATGCTTTTGAAACACATCCAGTAACAGGCCAGCAACAGCAACATAATGAAGAGTAAATATTTTATGATAAACATATAATATATATAATTGTATCTTATATATTATATGTTATATAATTTATAATCCTGCCTCATGCTCATAGTTTTTGAACTCTAATCAACAAACATTATAATTTACATGCAATAATTCTTGCTAGAATTTGTGAGAATCTATATCCAAAAATTTATCATGTTCAATTATTATCATTAAATTGATAATTATTTCTCTCAGTGATTAGAATGAGTAACAAGGATCAATCAATTTAAAGATTACTATTACATGTGTATGATATTTTGCTAGCTCTCTTATGTATTAACTTTATACAATTTTCACCTGATCTTTCAATTCTAGATTTTATCTTGTATTTTATGCAGCTGTCCTAGTATGTGCAGCTTTAAACCTCCAGTGATCTAAGGTCCTTGGTTAACATTCCATGAACAAAATAACAGGTCTGAGATTGAAATGTATTCTTTGGATCAAGACATCACTTCTATCTTTCAGTTATTTTTCATGTTTTTTAAAAGTAATTTGTTAATATTATCAAATTTCCAGCAAGTTCTTTGAAATGGCAAGTAAATCAAGATAACCAGTTAACTTTGAGAAATTAACTGGTTCACATGGAGCATTGGGGCTACTTTAAGTCATATTTTAAAAGTGCCTCCTTTAAAGAACATAATTTGGAAAGTGTTTTAAAAGTATTCACTAGGACTCATGGAACCCATTTTTACATCATAAAGTTGATATTGTATCAACATGTATACAACAAGTACATCATAAAGTTGATATTCCATCTACATATTTTTAATGTTCATAATTCTTAGTATTTGTCCTAAGAAATTTCTGGTACAAATAGATATAAATATCCTATACTATATGGTCATTTCACATAGAACTAAGAATACAATCATGTAACAGTGGAAGGTCACATGTCTGGTGTTCATGAAACACAACTTACGCTTAAAGGGAGATAATGCTGAACTTATGCATTTTACTTACATCCTACCATTTCCCAATATTTGGAAGGTAATTATAATAACACGGTAAATGCTATAATTGAAGGTTATTAGAGCTGATAAAGAGAATAACCACAAAGTGCCCAAAGAGAGAGTGAAGATGACTGGCTTCCATAAGGAAACTGTGCTAAACTAATGCTAAACGACAAACTATAAGAAAAAAATAGTTAAGTATCATGGGTATACAAGCTGAATGAGGGATGTGGGCACATAATAGAGCTTGAAGAGGAGGGCGAAAAAGGTAAACAGGAGAATTAAAAGTACCTAAGTATGATAAGAATATGTTCGTATTTTTGGATTATTCATATGCATCATCTAGGTTTAATTGATCTTACATATAGAGTTGTTCTATTAAAATAACTATTTTAGCAAGAATAATTATGTTTTTTCCTCAGTTTCTTAGTTATTTTATGAGTTAGTTGTTACTAGAGCACTTGCTCATTATAATCATTATCATATGCTTATAAAATGCAGTGCTCATTCATGAAATTGGGGGATAACTTCATGAACTCTGATGGATTTAACATATTTTTCCAGTCATTTGATAAACCAAGGCTTGGTAGCTTTGGAACTATTGGAAATAGATGACTTAGTCTTATATTAAATAAAAATCACCTGAAATAATAAAATAATTTGCATTTATATACTTCAAATCTTCATTTACAGGCATAAATCAGAATCTTATTGAAAAATTATTTTAAAAGCACAAAACATATTAGCAAGTTTGAATCAGAGTTATAACTCAGAGAAATTACAAGAAGAAATCTATTAAATTCTTGCTGAGAGTTTTAAGTACTTATCTGTTGGACATTTTTATTTTCCATTCTGTTGAAAAGGAGGCAATGATTGCTCCTCAGATGTTACAGAGAATACGTGATAAAAATGGACTTGAACCTAGAAGGATAGGAGCAATGCTCAAAAATTTTTGACATTTTTTACAATTTTGTAAAATCTCCCTTCTTGGTTTTTCCATGTTGTGAATAGGGTTACTAGAGTCGAAAATCCTGTAAGTGGCCAGAGAAGTAGGCCTAGCGGTTCTTGCGTGGTAGTGAAAAACAGAGACAGGGAAGAGCAGAGTGATTACATCTCAAGAAAGAGATTTTTGGTAAAATGAGATTTTTTAAGGAAATAAGAGCATGATTATAGAATCTGGTCATATTTCTTCTATGATGTAGGGAAAATACAAGTAGAATACAATATTTATAAAATGTGAGCTGCTGTTAACAGAAAAGTTGCCTCAAATTCTTTTTGACATATTACTGAATTGAGATAAGGTTAATGACTTTCTATCACTTGGGTCATTTATTTGAATTAAAATCAGGATAGCAGTGCTGGTAGATAATCAGACCTGATGACTATGCTGAGCTTGTGAATGACCACAACACCAAGCTGTTGTTTTCAGGAGAGAAGTAAGGAAGTTTTGGTGGGACACTTAGTGGGCACAATGACACTTGACCAAGGAGAAGGAGGCTTCAGTTCCAGCTGTCATAAATCAGCTGTTTTTTCCTTCAGAAGGTCTTTGTAATTGTGTGTATTTTTGTTTAAATTCTGAAGGGAGAAAATATTCTGGATCTGTATGTCCATTATTTAAAAATTAAATCTCAAAGTACATTTCTTTGCCCACCAAATAGCAGAGTGAAGGAACTACTTATAATCACAAACTAATATCTTTGTAATAGACATTGTATCCTCTTTCTCTGTCAAGAAGGTTGACAGAGAAGAGAAGCTGAAGAAGGAACATGGAGACAACTCACACAATCTGGAGCAACAAAGCTGCCTTGTGACAAATGATTTAATTGTCAGCAGTGTCGTCTGACAAGCTTTGAGTTGAAGATTAATGAAAACCCTCTGGTTCCAAAATTTCACTCTCTCAAAGAGTTGGGATTTTTCAGTGTTCAATCAATTAGCCTACCCAAAGTTATAATTTAATAAAACTGCAAATAGATGACCCATAAAATGTACTCTCTTTGATATTTATATCATCGCAGTACATAAGATAGGGACATATGTTCCGCCCAGAGTAATCCAGAAACCTTTCCTCAGGAAATAATAAGGAGCCATCTTTAATCTGCCAACCTATCTTTTATAACAAACAACTGTTTATTTCATTTGTTTTTCCTATTAAGTCTTACTTCCTTGCAAACAGTTGATATAGTTTTCTAGTTAAACTAAGTTCACAGTTTTCTTCAGTATCCGTAAGAACTCTCCACTTAGATAAATTTTAGATTCACCGTCATTAATTTACTTTATATTGTGCCAACTTCTCATTCTAATAATAGTGTTTTTTATGTAATTGTTTCAATTATAGATCTTTTGCAATAGGGTAGGATTAAGAGACCTTTGTTTTCACCTCAACAGCTTACTGTTCTCAAATATCTTATTTCTAACATATTGGAAATAATATGTATGTGCTAGCATGTGTGTGCATATGTGATTTCATATATGTGTATATGCATGTGAATAGGGTGCAGAGAAGGAAAAAGCAAGATGGAGAAATGTCAATGGTAGAGTGTGTCATCTCTCTTTTATATAAACACCAATATAATAATAAAAACCCATACTGCCATTAAAGAAATCAATAGATGACAGTTGAGATTTTAAAGTGAAGGTAAGTAAATAATAAGAAATGAAAAATAAAAATAAAGGAAAGAATTTCAGACAGTTTGCAGCAGAGATAAACAGTAAAGCTTGACATTTTACCTCAGAAACATATAGTCAGGATCTTTGATGAGATTATTTTAATTATTTTCACTTATAACTAAACTTAGTTTGCACTATACATTGAAGTATACCAAAAATACCTCCAGAGTTTTTTGAACCTTTCTACCTCAGAAAAGACTATTAACAGGCTTATTTTCTTTTTTAAATTTTTAATTTTTTTAAAAATTAGTGTTCATCAAAGCTCAATCATCCTAGATATTGAATTCCATCAACTACTGAAAGCATTACAAGGGTAAAAGGCACTTAGAAATTTGATGTTTTTATATATATATACACACACACACACACACACACACACATGACTTCTCTCCTCTTATCTAGCAATACCTTCTTTATCAAGTCTAAACAGAAGATTATTCTATAGGCTAGATAAGAGGTACAAGGGCTGGTAGTATGGGACAGAGACAAAGGGAAGGAATCTCAGCATGCATAGGAAGTAAACTTGAGAGGACAAGGTCAAGGGGTGAAGAAAAATGATACCCAGATTTTTTATGTGCAGGGCTACTCTGTAAACAGGAATTAAGGAGGCTAACACTGGCTGGGGAAAACAGACCATTATGTAAGGCCTGGGATCTCATTACTTCAGTCTTAGATCCAGCTTTAAGTATCTCCTGGACATTTAAGCAATTGACAGAAAAGCAGTAGGTGATTTACTGCTTTCAACCATGGTTTTTTGAGCAGCTGGTCTATATATTACACTCTAAGTTAGGCACTGTGGCTGCAATAGAGAACACAGTATGCTATTTGTCTGTTATTACTGCTATCTAGTGAAGAATATATAAGTAGAACAACTAATTACATCTATGCTGACAAATGCCATAGACAGAACAGATAAAAGTGTTCCGGAGATGTAACTAATTTGAAGGATTCAAAAAGGTCTCTGTGAAAAGTGATATGAAACCAAAAAACATATTACACTTTAAGTCTATGCCTAATGCAAATAAATGTCAGGCCTACTTTTTAATTTTTCTTTTAAATGTATTTTCATAAAACAGCATATCACATTCATGAGATACTAAGCTTTGCAAGATGCTACAGTTCCTAAGCTCTGAAAGACTTGAGATAATTTACTTCCTACAACTTATTCATTTCCCAAACCTTTTGTGAATCAAATATATTTTGTGTGCAATTTCTACGAAGCAGCCACACAGTTGTGACAGAGTTTCAGAGACATTTTACCAATAGGAGAAGGTGAGAGTGAGTGAAGCCAGAATATTTGAATTTTGATTTAGAATTTAAGTCATTGACCTTGATCAAATTAATACTGTGAAATGATGAAAGTTTATGAGCTGTAATTGTAATGGTCATAGCTTTGACATTAAAATATTAATTCACAAAAACTTCCTTGACAGGCACAGCCATCATTAAGATATTTTAAGGAGTAATAAACATGTATTCATTTAACACTAATCTTTAATATTGTTTTACTGTCATATGTCATATTTGCAACAGAAATTAACCTTCCACATTCTCATAAATTGTTAATTGATTTCAAAAAATGTATTAGTAGTGCTTGTCACAAAGGCATAAGTTTAACTGTATTATTAATATTCATGCAGAAATCTAATAATAAAATACAAAAGGGGCATATTGAAAGGGACTATATTCCAAACATGTGCTTGCCTATTCACTGTTCATTAAAGTATCAGGCAAAATAAGGATTTCACTTTGTCATTTTATGTTTGAGCTAATTGAATACAATTCTTCTCTTAAAAAGCATGCATAAGGTCCTAGAATCAGTTGCAGAAACTCATAAACAAGCTAGACATGAGGGGGAAAATGAAGACCATCCATTTTTCCATGTGTGTATGTGTGTGTGTGACTGAGGTTTCACATAGATTTCTCAAGATACCTACTTTTGTCTTTCAGTTTGTAAGTGCTATAGAATATCATAAAGTGCAAGGATCAAATATCTCTCAAACAAAAATGGTAGTTGTAGGCACTCTTAATAACAACATGGGTAGTGTGGGGTAACTATACTTGCAACATTAAGGGTGGGATGGTACAGGAGGAAGAGAACTGCATATTTTTAATTACATAAAAGCTCATGAAATCCTCACACTTAAATCAGATTAGAATTGACCCTTTCTTAACCTCAACAATAACATGGAGGAACATTTAAGAAAACCCAAATCTCTTAACCTCCAGCAGCCTACATTTAATTATTCAGCACAAAGAAAGACCTACTTATAAGAAAGTTGGTTCTCCAACCATGGGATTTGAAGGATTTCTATTTTTGTCACCTGTCTGATTTATTTAAATTTTATACAATGAACTTATGCTTCTTTCATAAACAAGGGAGAAATTAATTGATTTAAGATTCCCTCTCTCACTTAGCATATATAAATATTTCAACAGATTCAAAATTATCTGCAAATTTTCTAAGGCTATTATAATGTTAATAAATTCCTAGGGAGCAGCATATTATCTTTTTAACAGTTTAAAACTATAACCTGGATAAAGTCTGCTGTGACTAATATAAACAAAATGGCAAGCATTTTTGAGGCATTATTAATAGAACAGTTTATCTTGGGAGAAAAAGAGGGAAAATGCCAGCGGGGGTGGGAAATATAAACGGTAGTGTGTATATATAACCATCCAGCTATTGTTGTCTGAATTCTGTTTAGTTAAAACCTTAAAATTATATTGGTGTTTTAAAATAAAATACATTACTTGGATAACTAGAAACTTGCCTAACTCTGCAATGGAGTCACTAACTTTAAATAATCCTGATTAACAGAACTGATTGCCTTCTTTTCAAAAAAACTACATAAAGAATGATTGTGTTGGCATGCACAGTGTATATATATAACATGATATTAAGGGACAATATTTTAGGAAACTTACAGAGCCCTAAACACTGTCCTCCATGTAGTTTTTATGTGTCATCTCATTTAATATCTACTACATACATACAAAGAGGTATTTATCCCTCTCTGGTTCACAATTGTGGAAACTGATGACAGAATAAATGAATGACTTGCCCAAAGTTGCACAAAAGAGTACAGAAGCTACTCAAACACAGCTGTATCTAGTTCTTGACCCCATTAATTAAATTATTATCATGAATATGTAGATGGGATATTTGTGGATCAAAAAATATAAGGTTTATTTACCATGATTTGGAATTTTAAATCACATCCATAATTGAATTGGTAAAATTTCAGTGACTGATAAATTGGTTATCTAAAAGGAGTCAATAAAATATTAAAAGTATTCTCAATAACTAACATGTTCACATCTAAATGTGCTCATAAATCAATAATTTGCATAGCTTAGTTCATTCAGATTTTCCAAGAGACTTACCCTACTGCTCCAATATTCTACTTCTTAGATATCAAATAAGTCAAAGCAGGCATTCATTACCTTTCTTTGGTAACAGATTCCTCTTAAAAATTATATAAAACTCTTTCATTGATTCCAAAATGCACTTGCAAATATAAAAAAACAAAAACAAAAAGCAGCATTTACTTTCAGAGGAGTCACTGTCCACTGAAACTAAACAATCACATAACTGGTTTGCCCAGAACAATTCCAACTTAGTCTTGTTGCACATTTCTTTTGTAGTACAGAAATTTTGAATTTGATATACTCCCATTTGCTATTTTTTCTTTTGTTTACTCTTTTGTGGTAGTCACGTCCGTAGCACATATGTCCATATAAGAGGGAAACAAGTAGTCAAGTAAAAAAATATATGAAAATGGAATCAGAGGTTGGAGAGATACGCATTGAAAATGATGAAAAAGGTCAGGGGTCAATGAATACAGGGTCTCTAAGAGAGTGAAAGGTGAAAAGCAGATTCTCTATTGGAGTCTCCAGAAGGAACATCTGTCTTGCCCTGTAAAACTTGTTTTGAATATCTTACCTTCAATTGTCTGAATTTGTACTGTCCATTGTACTAAATTTCTGATAATTTGTTTCAGCAGGAATGGAAAACTAATCCACAAACACAAACCCAATCTCTAGGGAAAAGCCTGAAGTAGTGTCACTAATTATAATTATGCCAAGGAACAGATATAAATGATGATTTTGTCAGATAAACAAGATATAGTTTACCTACCCATGACTATGGCAAAAACTAAACTGTTTAGTTTTTGTATTCAAATTTTGGCTCTATCACTACAGTTTTGTGAACTCATTGGCACTTGGGATTTTCATTTAGTCATTTTAAAGTAGTTGTGATAAAACTATTACTCTCAAATGATTAATGTAAGGACAAAACACTGAATAATATATGAACACTTGTCAAACATAAAACCTAATGCCAACTGATTTTCCTTTAACTTATTACAATCTTATATTGTTAGAAGAAAGGGAGGCAAAGGGTATTGCAAAGATAAAGTAAAACAAAAAAAGATGAAAGAATGAACGTTATTTGATAGTGTCTCTAAACTTTAAGATAAGAGAATATACTTCTTTACCTGTGATCAGGTGCAACCATTTTTTGAAAACAGATATCCCCTAAGAGTCAGCAAAAGTACATCAGGCTGCGTTGGCATATTTCATGGATTTGTAATAAGGGCATTTTATAAGCACTTCCATCAAAGAAATTGATCATCAAGGAGTAGGCAGTTTGCCCAGTTCTGCAAACTGGATTGAACTCTGGCCCTAGTCTGATCCATTTACATATGTGATCAACTTCAGAAAACACTTCTCAGTAAATCTCTGATTTTACTTTCTTTGACTTGACTTGGATGCAAGCCCCAGCTTTCCTGCCAATGAATCTTAAGGAATTCATTTCAGCTCTGAAATGTGTTTCCTTAAAATGAGAGTATATCAGAATCACTAGCAAAATATACTGTTTGGGCCAATTTTAATTCAACATCTGACTTTACTAATTACCTTGGCAAAATAATTTGCCCTTCAAATCTTCTCAGCTGTATTGAGAATAACAATAGTGACTATCTCAAGACATTGTTATGGGGATTGAATGAAAAGCTGTGTATAATATATTTACTGCAGCTCTTGGCTACCTAATGGAATCCATGCTTGATAGCTATTATTTTCTTTCATTTTTTCCTACCAGTTATAATCTTCTACAGTTAAAATAAGCTTTGTCTCAGCTAATGCAAGAAGGATTTATCTAGCTTTTAAATTTTATGTTCGCCACTAGTTTTAACAAGTTATCTTTGGGAACACAGAATTTTCACTAACTTTCCCCCCTCGTTAGCTTGAAGATATACTACCCTGTCAATTGACTATGTGCAGACCCATGACTTACACCCTTCAGAATACATATTTAGCACTGAATTAAATCTATCTAAATAATTTAACTCAGAGAAAGATACCAAAGAGAAATTCAATGGCCTCCAAGCAATCTCTGCCTCTAATTTCATGCAGAACGAAATTTACAAAGGACATGAGTTCAGTGTCTGTATATACTTTTAGTTTAGAATATTCAAGTGGGCATATTTCTTCAGGTATAACAGATTTGTTATTTTAACAATGGTTGTTTAATAGAAAAACTCAAAGCTTTTTTAAAAATGTAGCTTTCACTTCAGTTGCAGAAAGATAAATTTTATATCTACATGATAAAACATGTTCATTAGTGCTTCCTAAAAATATCTTCTCTAATATATAAATTTACTCTGCTGACTATTTTCATAATGAAAATTATTTGAAGTCAACACAAATTGAAAATAGATTAAAATTCTAGGTCAAAAATAAAAACATCATATCCAGTTTGGAAATTGTATCCTTTTTATGCTAGTTCACACAACTTTATCAGTGCAACATTAGTTGAGTATATATTGTATTCAATATTGGGCATACATGAATCCTTACAAGCCTACCTCATTTCTTTCAAAAAAGAGAAAAAAGTATCTATTTAGGAAAGCCTGCTATTATATTTTTCTTCTGTTAACTTGCTACATAGAGCACACTCAGTAATGATTCATAAACAATCTCAAACATTTTTTTGCAGCGCTTAGAAGTATAGACAAACGTTAGTCTTTAAAAATAAATTTTAAAAAGATCAGGAACAAAAAGAATAGTTCTGAGAATCTAAAATGCCTTTCATTTAAACTCAACTTCAGAAATTCATTTAATTTTTTTTTCCGAAAACTTATACTAAGAACCCAAAGATATATCCAGATATTTAGGATAATAATTTTAGCTCCCTATCAGGAGATGTAATTTAGTGCTTAAAAGAATTATGGAGGCAGTGCAACACTATCTTCATTTTAAAAAATGTATTCTCATCACACTCATGGGATTTTGCTTCTGCATAAGAGCCCTTTTGACTATTTGGATGAGGTTTAATTCAATTATTCCTACAAATAGCTACTAAGTGACTGTATCTGAAGGAGAGAAATTCTATAAAATAATTTTTTTTTTACAACCAGCTGATACATAATGCAAAATTCCTATTCTTCTGATTTGTACTAGAAATGTTATTATTGTTCTTAATATCTAATATCCAGGTTTTTGCTTTTTGTTTTTTGGTTTTTATTAAAAATTTTACATTGTGATCTACCCCAGGGCTCTCCCACAACCTTATCACCCAAGAACCATTGCCATTTGTGCCCCTCCCCACTCCCCGTATCATGTTCTATGTTTCAGTTCTGCTAAAATGAACATGGATAGGCTGTCCAATGCAAAGCTAAGACTACAAATCCTCATGCATGGTATGTCATGTACCAGGAATACAGTCCCTCACCTGTCAAATGGATACAACCACAGAAAAGGAAGAGACTAATGGACTCAACATAAATCAACAAACAAGAGAGAGGAGTCTACGAGTGAACAGAAGGGGCATTAGGAATTGAGGGGGAGGGAAGGCATCCCAGAAACCTTTTAACTATGTAAGAATTTTTTTTAAATGAATAAAATGTTAAAAAAATAAATAAAATTTTCTTGTCCATTTGTTTTCCCTATATCCTGTAATGACTGTTGTAGTTTTAAAGCACAGTTGACTTTTACATATATATCACATAGGATTTTATCAGTAATGAATCAATAAAAGGAAAGTGCTTGAGCATGAATCCTCTTGTAGCTTCTGCTTTACAAATAATGTTGACCATCAGTAATATTGCTCTACACAGAATTCAGAAGACACCTCTTTTTAGTTTAGTCATAATGGGAGTTTTGACATTTTTTTTGTTATTTTTTAGAAGAAATTCTTTGCACTGTTCTCAGTCCAAACCTATAGTAGCAAGTACACTAAAACTACTTAATCCATTAATATTTTAGCTCCTTTTCCCCAGCAAAAAGGGGTAGTTTCCTTTGGTGTTTGATATTTCTTTCAGAGTACCTACATACACAGTTCTTCTTGTTTAGAAATATTTTTATTTTGGTCAACTCAGGGGAAGACTCAGAAATATCTATGGTCACATAGTGGAATTCTTTACCTCAGAATAGAGCAAATTTGAGCACACTTATTCCATTGTTTCATACTCAGCAATTATGCTCATAGCACATTCAGTGTCAAGACAAAGCACCATACTTGAAAAAGCATAATTTCACTAATATGGTGGGGGGAAAGGGAGGAAGATCACCAAGAAATCACTTGAGTGCCATTGTAGGGCCTAGAGACACATAAAAAAAAATATTGGGATACTGCTAACTGATGACATTGATGTAATCTACCATAGCTTACCTCTGTTAAGAATATTTATGTGCTACCCAAATGCAAAATCCTCTCATCCCTTCAAATATCCCACAAAACCTTATTCAGCCACAGCCTCAGATTGTGAGTCCAAAAGTTTATGTTGTACTTTAAATTATAATGTGGTCTTCTTAATCCATAGACTGATGAGCAAGGTAATCAATGACACATACACCCATGATAGAGGTCAGACAGGGATAATTGAATCACAAGAATCATATCCACTTGAAAAAAAAAAAAGAAGAAGAGTCAAAACCACATTACAAAATATCATCCATAGAATTTTGAAACCTAGTTGGGAAAATGCTGTTAAGTCTTCTTACTGAGGAGAAACTATTTCTTGATGAAACCCAGTTATGTGATTTAGGAGTAGTTCATCAGTCTATTGTTCTATGCAGCAATTTGTTTCATCCTCTGAGATGTATTTTGTTTTGTTTTCTGAACTCGATGATAACTTCTAGGATGAGATCAATACTCTCTGAACAGTTTTCTCAATCTGCTTCCTGCACAGTTGGTGCCCAAAAAAAGAATGGAACATATAAGTAATTAAAAGTTCAACCTATTTCTCCATGATCACAGTGGGTCAGTGGAGCATTTTGTAAGAGTTATTGAAATATTACAAAATATACCATTAATAATTGTGGAATGTGGAAGCAGGTAGAGAGATGGAGCTTCAGATAAGAGGAGACACCTCCTATCTCTCTAGTGCCCTCTGGCGCACTAGACGGTGAGCAACAGCACTTTCCTCACTACTGTTCCCACAGGTAAATTCTCCTATTATCATGCATCCCCACATCATCCCTGCTGTATGTCATGTATATGTTGCTAATTCTTCATTACATCATTGTAACATTTCCTTTCTGGGGTATATAATAGGCTTCACATCTTCATTAAAGTTGGATCTGGATATGCTTCCTAGGATCCCCATTCTGTGGACTAGCCTCACAGATTGCTATCAGTCTCTTTTATCTCATTTTCTTCTTCATTCACATGTGACTCCAAACAAATGATTTTATTTAATATGCTATTAAATATAACTGTGATTCTAAGAAAAAAGCCCATTATGTTGGTTTGTTAATGTTAACATATTTTACCTTAATAAAGTTTCATGGACCAAAGAGCAAAGCAACAATACCTCAAGATGTTGTGTTGCCACATTGACAAGCTTCTGGCAATGAAGTATATTATTTACTAATAATGTTAATAATGTTATTTCATACATTAGGGTCCTGCCACCACCAAAGGATTTTCATTTTCATTTCTGGAAGAGAGAACTTGAGAGTAGGAAGAGAGTAGGAACAGTGTTTCATTTTCCATTGGCATGGGTTGTATCTTTTATGTTCCCTAGATATATTATATAACTAAACCATTTTTGAAGCAACTTTTTAAAACATTTCAAAAAATATAACAGGGTATTTAGGTCTTCATTTTTTCATAAGAATGAATTTGTGTTTACTTTATGGTAAAGAAAAAAACCTATTTGGTACACAATACATGTTTTTAATTTTGAGAAACCTTAGTTTAAAATTATTTCTCCATTTAAATCATTCTATTTAATTCTAAAATGTAATAAATTATAGCAATTAAATACATTTTAATGTACCTTTTATAAAAGTCAAATATTTTTAAATTATTTTTCTCACTTTGACCATATTACAATGTGTATCCTTTTCTTCACTATTTTGATAACCCCTTTACTGTATAATTTGTGGATTATGGAAACCAATGTATTATCTCTCTGGGATGATAAGGTGACATAAACAGAACTTAAGTTACTTAAGAGAAAAGTTATCACTAATATATTCTGAAGTAATTATTGTAGAATATCTGTTGATTTAAACTAATATAATCTAATTACTCTCTTAATCTAAGGCAAGAAAATCATTTTGAGGAAATATACATGTAAATGAGCTATTGCAACAAAACAATGAAAAGCAATAAAAGTAAGTAAATTTACTCTAAAATTCCAAGTATGAGGAAAGTACATAAATTTAATAGCATTGGTAGCAATATCTTCTTATCTGCACATGTGCGTGCACATGCACACACACAAGAAGTAGAAGACAAATATATAATGAAAAAATAAATTAAAACAAAAATTAAAAATTATATGATACATCTTTGTTTTCTTCTATCTAGAGAATCAAAAGTAATATACTCTCTATCTACTACATCTACTGCTGACACAAGAGTATAGTCAGTCTTCTAACTCAATAGAAGCTTTCTGGAACAAGAGATCAGATGAGAGCTGCCAACATTGAAGGAAAGAGATGCATCTTTGGCGCCTGTGAGACATGGAGTTCTATTGACCCACATCCACTTTTTCTCTGAAACTAGGAAAGTCAGGGTAAAATTGCATCTGAAATAGAATCCCTTGGTTGTGACTAACTACTGAGGAAAGTCCATTTGAAATATGTGTATATGCAAGTGTTTCAGTGTATACACTTATGAACATGCACATATGCACGCACAGAGCATTTGGGATGTACATCTAATGACAGCTACAGGATGGGCACAGTAAACTGTTTTATACCTAATTGGTTATTTGGAAGTATGGAAGCAGAAGAGATGCCAAAATTGTGTACAACTACCTGTGAAACAGGACAATACAGTGCTGAGTCTGAAATTATAGCCTATATGATTTCAATATCTCATCTTGATCTCTACACCCGAAGGTATCCCATGGTACAAATACTAAAGTAGAGGAAATGCCCTTCCAATGACAGACTCTCTTGAACATGAGTAGAGGATGAGATTTTTCACTTCAATGTTTCCTTTATCACTTTTATGATGTGTAAATAGAGGACCAAAAAGTTATGTGTTTTCTTATTTTATTTCCTTTCTCTCCATCACACCCTTACTCTCTTCCCTTCATTCACTATACTTCAAATTAATTTCTTCCTTTCTGCCCAATATCTAACTATATTCTTTATATTTTATAGCATATCTAACATCTTTCATTTTAAACAAAAAAAAATCAAGTTCATTTCTTATTTTTCTTTAGTTTGGATATTTGTGGTTTCTTCAAAAGTTTGGTAACCTTTGGCTTTTTAATTTATAAGAACATGTCATTTAAAAGCAGATCAGAATTTCCATGTCCGTTGGTGATGCATGTTGATTGTGAATTTTACTGAAATATTCTGATTCATCAGAGAACTGTTATCTCAGTATCATGGTCTCCTTTTCTTGGGATAAGACTCCCATCCAAAATTTATCACCTATTAATAATCTAAATTTTGTTTCTAGTTTTCTAGAAATCAAATAAGCAAAAACTTAAGGTATACATAATCACTATAAAGACTTTCACTTTATTCCCATTGTCTATTTTGCCTTCTAGCCTTCTATCTAAAGGCCTGCTTACCCTTTTCAGATAAGTGTCCATGTCTTTAATACTTTGCCAAGATAAGGAACTACAGTGACATGGGTTTCAAAGTAGGGAGAGTATATGAATTCAAATGTTTTGTAAATACATCTTAAAACCATCTTCCTGTTAACAATCCTATCTCTATCTCTCATTCACAGAAGTCATGAATTCTACCATTTCCTAGGGCTTTGAGGAATTCTATGGGATAAAAAATTTGACTCTATTCTAGGTTAAGAGTCAACTCTCTTGAACATACTAAATCAATCACACTTGATCATTCTGAATTTCCAAATTTTTATTGTCTTTCTCTTCTTATTTTCTCATTGTAATTGTCAAAATAAGCATATTAAAATATTTTCATGTTCATGAGGGAATATGAAAGTGTATATTCAAGTCATCAACTTAAACCAAGCATCTTAGACTAACTTTTCTTAGAGAAAAAGTACCACTATACTGGCTAAAATTTTCAGGGTAATAAACTCAGGGAAATGATGTGATGATAGCTGTTTATTCTCAAAGTCACAAATTAGGCCATCAGGAGGAAATAGGAAATATATTATCAAAAATGTTCCTATAATCATTCCACAAAACAGTATTTATTGGATCTATCTACTATTCTGTAATGCTTCCCAGAAGTCCAAATAAATGCAAAGCTCAAGATCTTTTCATATCAGAAAGAGTAAGTTCAGAAGGGATAAACTTCAGTTTTAGCAACAATGATTAAATCTTCTGCCATACAACATCAACATCTTAAAAACTAAAAATATGAAGTACTGGGTGTTGGCTCTAACTTTATTTATCATAAATGCAAAGATATGCATTAATAGCTTTTCAATGTAAAAGACGTAGCATATAACAAGCCCTGCAATATAAATGCTATAAGATACAGGAAAGCAATGTCTTTATATATATATATATGTTTTTTTAATTTTTTCATTCACTGTAAATAGGCATTTCTGTTTACATTTGTCACAGTTCTTCTATTTTTGACATATTCTTAAGTAACTTTATGTTGTTGTGACCATAAATGCTTTGAAGTTATACATTTTAGATGAATTTCAAATACTTTGTTAATAGGATTTCTTACCACAGGACTAAGAGGGGAAACTGGATTTTAACTGTATGATCTTTTAAAATCCTGTTCAATTCCATCAAACAGTAGTTATTTCAATGGAAAATACCCTCAAACATTTTTTTTTTTTTTGCATTATTTAGCCTGACGATTGTTTGAACTTACTTCTCTGACTTCTTAAAAACAGCAACCACACTTCCCAGTTGTTAGTCCACAGGGGGTCAGACCTTCAAATTACTTTTTTTTCAGCTGCCAGTAAGTATTGTCAGCAGGCAGCCAAGTTTAAGTATGTTTAAGTATGAGATGTATTGTGCTACTGAATATTGGTTTGGAATAGGATCTGTACTGGACGTACTGTTTATAAAAATACTTAACAAAAGATGAATGAAAAATGACTAAGTACAACTTTTTTACTTATTTAGGAAACTTTACAATAACATCAGATTAATTATAAAATAATTTTTGTAAAAATGGAATTAAAACCAAAAATATGAACTATTACCTGTAGGATGTATAGGTGTTCAGAACAGACCTTCCCAAAATGTATCACTTTGGCACATGGATTATTTTTTTTTAAGTTGATATCAACTGAGGCCTTTCAAGCTCAGGAGTAGCCATTACTACTCCCTTAACTACCTAAAAAATGAAAAATGCAAGTTATCCAAATTACAGTTATCTCCAGAAAAGACATTTCTGTCAGAGAAACAAAGGTATATGGAAGGGCAAACATATACAGACTATCTGGGTTTTGTTAGACAACTCACCTTTTGTTATACAAGTGCCCCTCTTTATTCCTTAAAATCCCAGGTCCCTCTCCTAACCTTAGCCCCAAATATAAACACCCTTGTCTCCCTCACTGAAAATGGAATTCTTATAATCTATGTAAATTCCCCATAAGTGAATAATTAAAATGACCTCCCCTCTTTCCCTGTGGGACTAATAAAAAATTTATTCAATAGAACTCAATTTATTGTTGATGATTATAGGAGATTATAAATGCAATTAGATTAGGTTACAGGTAAATAAAACAATTACTAGTGGAGGGAACAGTATTTAACACCCCTAAATATGTCCCTCCAGAATAAAGATTAACTTGACCTGATTATTTAAAAAAATATATATATATATGAAAAAGAAACACAGAAAACATGGAAAAGTGCTGAAAATCAAGTAGAAATTAGTTGCATTTTTGTATAAGACATTAACATGTGTAAGGAATTCTCCATCTGTAAACTTGTCTACAACTCTGTACAGGAAGAGAAGGGTGACTCTCAATCTCTAGAAAATATTATCAATGCTGAAGGCAAAGACATTATTTTAAGATAAACACTTAAACTGGAATAAATACATTATCCCATTAATCTGCTTTTTCTGAAAACTTCTCATGGCTCCCCTCTTCTCCACTGCCATCCCTCTCCCCACAAACAACTTCTTTTGTCTTAGTCAGAGAAGATATTTAAAAAAACGACTTGGCCCACCTGAGTTACTAAGGCCCCTGGACATCTCCCATATATGTAAGATGTACATAATATATATATATATATATATATATATAATTCAAATTGTTTTTCCTCCTCTCTGTTAGCAATTTATGTTATACACTAATATTCTGGTAAAGTTGTATGATCTAGAAGTTGAATAATGTACATAAAAAATAAGCTATTTCCGAAGTTTAATGTCATTAGTGTTGCTACTCTAGCTTTTATCTAGATATAAATCACTGTGCATTTTATTTTGATCTGTTCTTTACTTTTGCTGTTTTTTTAATATTGACCTTTAATCCTGAAAATGCATAAGGTATTCTGAATCAAAAATAGAATGCATCAATTCACTTAGAAAGTTGTTCCCCACACTCCAATTCTTACCACTAAAGTGATATAATAAAACTCAGGTCAAATATTGTAGAAATATATATATTAAAGTGTATGTAACATTTGAGGAATAGCAAAAAATAGGATTTTATCTGCTTATTTAGAGGAAAAGAGGAGAAACTTCACATGTTTTTTGTTGTATTTTATTTTTTTCATCAGTAAGGTCATGTTTATTCTCAATACTGAAAAAAAGGTAGTTTATATAAGTGTTAGGAATTATTAAATCAAAAATCAAAAGGAAAAATATCAAGGTCAATTAAGTAGTAAAAGCCTACTTTTTCTGGAAACCTCTAATAATATAATATATGAGATGGGCAATATTATAGGTAAACTTACTCTAAAAAATTAAACCATCTTCCTGGAAAAGCAAATAACAGAAATAAGTCACAAATCAGTCATTAAAATGGTTTTACAAGTCCCAGATACCAGTTAAAGGATATTGAAAAAACAAAATGAAATAGTGCTCAGTTCCAGTTATAGAGACACAGCCAAAAATTTAAAGTTTGTTTGTTTGTTCCATTGGTCAGTTGGTTTAGATGAGGGCCTTCTCATTGTGGTTTTGATCTGTATCTTCCTACTAAGAAGTGATGGCACTTTATCATGTGTCTGTTGGTATCTGTATGTCTTCTTTGAGGAAGTGCCACTTACTTATACAGCCCATTTTTTGGTTGGGCTATTTTTTTCTTTTTTTTTTTTCAAGTTACATTAATTCCTTGTATATTTTGGGTATAATTCTTTTGTTGGATGTTACATACAAGTATTTCTTTACAATGTAAAGAGTGACTTTTTAAATACCAAATATTCTCTTAGGATCTTTAAAAATTCTAATTCACATTTTTCTGGCAAAGCTCTTATTTTTTAAATATTTAGTTAGCTAGTTAGCTAGTTAGGTAGCATTGGTTCAGTTTCTCTATTTCTGAATGTTTCTTAGAAAGTTCCTTTCTTAAATTTAGTCTATTTATTTAAGGTCATCTGAGTTGTGAGCCTATAGATGATCATAGCAGTTTCTTCTTTTCCTCTGTACTTCCGAAATGTTTTTCTTTCTTTCCGAAGTTTTTCTTTCATTTTTGATTCTATTTATAGTAGTTTATTCTCTTTTTTCTTTTAGTGAGTCTAGCTAGAGATTTGTCCATTTTGTTTGTATTTTCAAAAAACTAGCTTTTGGTTTCACTGATCTTTGGACTATCTTTTTTATATCAATTTTGTCTACTTTAGCTCCAGTTTTTGTTATTTCCTTTTTTTTAACTGATTCTTAATTTCACTTGTTATTTTGTTACTTCCTTGAGATGTTAGTATAGTTTGTTTGAGTTCTTTGTTGTTGACGTGCTTTTCACACTCTATTTTGGTGATCCAGATTCTCTGAAATTACATACTTGCCCTATCATTTATATATATTTGTCCAACGAAAGTATGTTGTGATATAAATCTTAACTTTAGAATTTTATTCTCCTATATTATTAATGGAGGGATAGTAGTTTCTTCTGGGCTGAAGTGCCCCAATGGACCTCACTTGGAAATAAATCAATGCCAAAGTGAAAGATTTTAAAGAGACACATTCTCGTCAATTCTGTGTGATCATCTTCAGGATCCTTATTCTACACTCTATGACTTACATTATTGCTACTTAATTATTTCATTATGAATTTTCTTTGAGATTATATCCAAAATTTCTCACATAAGTAATAAATAAGCAAATTTAATCAAGAAAATCTAGATAGATATATATCATATACTTAGTTCATTTCATTAGAAAAAAGTCATTTTTGACCTAATGAATATGTTAACTTTTTTTGTCTGATGAGGGTTTTAGATTTCAGAAAGAACTTTATAAATTAATGAATAATGTTATTAAAGAGTCCTTTTTAAACTTCCAGCAGCAGGTTTCCCTCACTAACTTTGAATCAGCTGATTTCCTACTTTCATGTGAATTTGACAATGACAAGACTTTCTTTCCCTTATTACAATTAACTTATTTCTGGATTTGTCATAACTATGACATTTTTATAACAACTAACATACCCGTTCTTTAATTAAGATTTGAAGGATTATTCATGCTCTATATAGCAGTTCATTTTATTCAAATTTCAATGTACCTAAAAATTATATTTCCTAAGCCTCATAAAACCAAATTTACATTTAAATGCAATTCATTTTATAGTAAAATAAGACAATGCTTTAAAAGTTTGATTTAGTCTGGCTTTAAATTTAGAGTTATAAGACTATGTCAACCACATAACACAGAGCATTTATATTAGATGCAACATATTTCTGAATAAAGCTATCCACATCATAATTAAGAGTGATTGCATATAATTCACAATTTATAAAATTAATCCAAATTAGTATTTGAGAAGGATTCAGTGTCAGTAATGAAATAAAAACATACAATTTGTTATAAAATGCTGTATTTCACAGAAAAGTAAAAAGATGCTGCAGTATGAATTTTGAAGAAGACAGTAAATCATTGACTACTATTTATGTATATGTATCATAATTCTAATTTTGCCCTAATACAACATTTGAAAACAAATGTTCTGGTTTACATTTAATTAGTTTTTTATTTATTTAGTTTTTTATTTACATTTAATTGATTTATTTAGTTACTAAAAAATTAAAATTTAGTTTTTTATTTACATTTAATTGATTTTTATTCTTTATATAAATATACTAGTTAACAATAACAACTTTTTCATAAACTGGCCTAGAAATAAAATTATAGACTAGGATCAAAGATATGAATCCAGATAAGTTTTTTATGTTTAGACTAATTAAATAAATAAGCTCATTATAGATAACACTTGGGGACAAGCAGTTATTTTAATCAATTCAGTAAATCAAAATGAATACATTATACAAAATGTATAAGATAGGAAAATTTACTATCTGCTCCAAAATGAATGTAATGCTGAGCACATACCTTTTTTTTTTTTTTTTTAAATCAGGATATCTAGGTTCATAAGGAAGACTTACACAAACATGCACTTCTATAAATGGAAACTAATTGTAAGATGCTTGGAGATATGAGAGGGAGCAGGCAGAGAAATATCACAAGAAACAGAGATATTTTATGAATGTAGCTATTTCTCAACATCTTTAGCCTTACAGGAAGACTGTACAACTAGCTGACTTAAGTGCAAGTAGCTGACTCTTCTAATGCAGGTATCCACCAAGGTCTGGACTCACTACCCCATCACTGTAGTGGTAAGCTGGTTGATCAACTCTTTCTGCTCAACTGTTGGTTTAGGGAAAATCTTTGATGTAGATTTTTCCTCAATATTAAAAAAAATATCTTCAACATATTCAGCTGCAACCATTTTCCAAGTTTAGTTTTAATCCAAAGGTAGGTCAACTAAATTTATCGACATTATCAACATATATATACTTGCAAGCATTTACAACTTAATGAGTGTTATCCTTAACACTGGAATATTTTGGTGTCTTAAATTTTCCATAAAAGTATTATATTTATTCTTCAAGAAGTGTAAAATTACTCTTCACAAGACTGTACTTAACATGTCACTAAGGGAAAAGTAAATTCTAAAAACATTATTTTCAGAAGGGGTATGAGCTGATCATTCTCTAGAAATAATAAAATTTGTACAGTTTTTTTTCCAATTAAACTTGCACTGGTTTATGTTGACAGTAATAATTAATTTTACCAAAAATGTGTCTCTGGTTACCCACATTGAAACAAAATGCATGTACTACTTAAAAATTTTGGATGTTGGTTTTATACTTTACATCAGCATTTCAGTAAACATCTTGTTTCTCAACATTTTAAATATCTGGTTTACTGAATCTCTAAACATTTTTCTTTTAGAGATCTAGTATTAATAAAAATACTATTGCATTGACACTGTAAATTTGTTAAGATTTTAATCACATATTATCTTAGTAAATCTGCTAAGAATCTATAGTTTTATGATTAACAGCAACCATTGAAGGACAAATTTTTAGGTAACATACATCTAAATTTTTTTATGTATTTTGAATATTTAGACTCACATTTAATGTTTTAAATATTAAATATTTATGACATAAGCTAATTTATTTTGCAACCCATACAACAATCAGTGGCTCAGGTTTACTTCCTAGTTGCTGTGTCCACTATTCAGCACAGAATACTAATTTTGGTTTCGACTTTTCCATAAGTATAGGATTTTTCTCTTTTTTATCATTAATTTTCTGTTATTGTCACTGAGAAAGTAACAACTTGTTTTTTCCACTTCCTTAAGAAGTATGATGTCACATTTCCACATCATATTTTTTAGTTAGATATTTTATTTATAACAACTTCCAAAAGACTTCAAATGATCAGCCTTGTGCAACAACTTCATTTCATGCTCTATTGATAATAACAAATCTTTTCTTTATCATTTTTCACTGTAACACAAGGGGAGATGAGGAAGTGGAAACACTAAGCATTCATTTGTTTACTTTTACCCACTACAATTAAGCACAAAAGCCACCAAAAAATGTAATTAATTATCTGTGAACAATAAATGAACAAATGAAAAAGTTACAACCATTCTCTTCTTAATCTTGTTTTGTTGCCTACTGAGCTTTATTATTAAAATTACAAAAGTAATATTTTATAGTGCTTTTTAGAATTGTAGAGTTATGTGAGGTGGACATTATCTTCATTTTTAAGAAGTGGAAAGCAATATAGGAAAATTCAGCAAATTCCCTCTGTTATGCAGAGCATAAGCAAAAGATACAGTCTACAGATTTGGACACTCTGACTCCACAGATCTTATTTTTAACATCTGTCTTTCTACCATTTCAATACCTATTTCTCTTATTTCTTTATCATGTCCCTTATGCTCTACTGATATGCTTAACTTCCACTACACCCATGAGAGAGATCTAGTTTGTGTTCACATTTAAGAATAGTCAGTTCGGATTTAACTTCCTCTTATTACACAGAAATCTAAGTTTAACCCTCAAATTTTGTGTGTATAAAAATATAACCATTTATTATGATCTAGAAAATAATTAATAGAAAAGAGGAGACCTGTTTTTGCATATTCTAAAAATAAAGATAAACATAAAATCCGTCCCAACTTTTACATAGTTAAACTTTCTGCGTCATCCCATTGTTTCTGCTCATAATCCTAATATACATACACACAATTTTTTTTATATATTCTGTGCCTATTTTGCCAAACAATAACACTCAGTGATCTCTGTCTTCATATCATAGAGGAAGAGAAAGGAAAAAAATTCCCTGTTTTCTCTTTATAGGGACATCAAATGCGAGATGATGGTCCATCTGATCTCTCCTAAGCTTCCTTACTCTCATTAACCTCATCTCCAAATGTCACTACACTACAGGGAGGGCTTCAACATGTGAATTTTAAGAACAAATTCAACCTGTACATTCTGCTTCTGGCCCACCTAATTCTTCTATTCATCCCAACAGTCACAGAAATCTCATCATTCCAGCATCAACTTGAAAATCCAAAGGCCAGTGGGTGCAGCCACTGGCCTAGGTTCGCCAGTAGCTGCAGGGGCCTGCCAATCAGGGTAGGCGCAGATCCCACGTGCCCAGCTTGTCAAGATTCTCAGACCAGTTGCTAGGCCGCACCTACTGCTGGAACATGAGCAGTAGGGGCCTAGTGCCGTGGGCGATGGTAGCGGCTGCCCTGGTGATGGCAGCTGCCTTGCAGGGCTTTAACGCCAGGTCGACGGCAGAGGGGCCCAGTGGGTACTGTATGGTTGCTGAGTGGGTGCAAGTGCCCGCAGCTGCTGGCAAACCTAGGCCAGTGGCTGCACCTACTCAGCAACCATAAAGTACCCACTGGGCCCCTCTGCCGTCGACCTGGCGGGTAAGGGGGATGCAGGGGCCGGCCGGGACCCCCAGACCTGACCAGATCCATCCTTGATTCAGGAATAGTGGGCGGGGGGAGGGGGGGGGAGGATATAGGATGACACCCTTGCTGCTTCACCCTGACTCCACTTAGCTCATAGGAGGACAAATAGCATAAGTGCACACAGCGACATATAGAACAGATGAGGGGCCAGAAAAGAGCCTGCACATACACATAAACAAGGATGATTCAGAAAGATAGTAGATGCTGGAATGGAAAAATAACTGTGGTAAAGACCTATCAGACCTTCACCTATGGCTTCACTGGAAGCTGATGAATCAAATTCCCATGTGGAACTTGCCACCCAAGGAAACATGGCTCCCTCCCCAAGCCTTGGGAGAGGAGGTCTGTAAAGTCTGGTCATTGACTCCACAGCAAATCTGCAAACGGATGGAGAGGAGACGACCTATAAGGTCCATCAATGGATTCCTGCTCTCATTGAGAAACTCCCTCACTGACAATGAATGGCTGGGGGGAAGGATTCCCAAGACCAGAGGTCCGAGAAATGAGGTGCAGAGATAGTGGAATGGCAAGGAGATTGTACTGGAGCGAGCAACTCGAAGATACCGATTGACCCCAAATGAACATGGACTGGGTGCCCAATACAAACCATCAAGGAAACCATCAAGGACTACAAACCATCAAGCACAATGTGCCATGTGCCTGGAACACAGCCCCTCATCTGACAAATGGACACAGCCACAGAAAAAGAGACCAAAGGACCAATGAATCCAACATAAACCAAAAAAGAACAATGAGAGTGGAGACTGAGAGACTGAGTGAATACAAGGGGGTGAGGGGTAGAGGAGGGAAGGCATGCCAGTAACCATCTACCTTATTTACTTATGTAAGAATTTATAAGAATTTAGAAATAAAATAAAAAATAAAAATAAAATAAAGTAAAATCTACAGCCCAAAGTTCCGCAAAATCTAAATAATAAAGTGAAACACAAGCATGAATTATTATGCAAAATTCTTCTCTCTCTGTGAACTCATGAAACCAGACAAGTTATGTGTTCCAAAATATAAGAGAAGAGCAAGCTTATGATACACATTCTATACCAAAGAAAGAAATAGGTAAGAAGAAATGGGTGAAAGGTCCCAAGCAAATCAAAGTATTAGCCAGGCAAATTCTATTTGACCTTAAGGTTTGAAATAGTCTTTGGTTCTATGGTCTGCTTTTCAGGTGCCCTGGGGAAGAATGAGGAAGTGTGAGGTGAAATTCTAAAGTTTCACCATTTTATCCTAAGTCTGAACTTCCAGACATGTGGGGAGACAAGGTGTTATTAGTCTTTAAGATACACAATGATATGGAACAGTTTGAAACATTGGGTCCAATGGCACACCACTGAATTTAGTAAGGTGAGCCTGCAAGTTTGAGTAAAATTTCATGTGCTTAAACATAATCCAAGACAATAGCATAACAACCAAGTCAGAATAACTGGAATTAAAGTGGTATCCCTAATTCTTAATGACCATGCAGATTAAAAGAGCTGGACATGAGATCCAGATAGATCAGTGAAGAAAGTCAATATTGTAGGAGGCCCTGAAACTCTCAGAGGCATAGCATTCATGTGAAGAAACCTCTTTAAGATGGAAGTCAACTTCTTGCTACTCAAATATGCTTCAGTGGGTGAATGTATAAACAACATGTGGCTTATCTTTTAGCCCCTAAATTTCTAACTCTTTTCTATAGCTTCCTTTAAACATTTTATAGTTTTTTTATTTTTTTTTATTTTTTGTTAATAATTTATATATATATGTATATTATATATATATATCTCACATCCTTGTGCTTCCTGGTGGTCACCCACACCTCCCTCCCTGGCCACTCCAGCTAGTCCTCTCCTGCAGTTGTGTACTTTTGTTTGGTTGTCTATATATTAGTAAAACCATTTGGTTTCTGTCTTCTTCCTTCTGACTTGTTTCTGCCAATATAATTTCTTCTAGGTACACCCATGCTACCAAAAAAATCATCAAATTTGTTATTTTAATTGATGCATAATATTCCATTGTGTATATACACATCCTTTTCATCCATTCCTCTGTCTTGGGACATTTGGGTTGTTTCCAGGTCCTTGCAATTATAAACAGTGCTGCAATAAACATCTGAGCACAGATGTCCCTTTGTACCCACATTGAGGTCTCCATTGTGTAGATTCCCAGAAGAGCGATTGCTGGGTCAAATGGTAGTTCCATTTTCATTAGTTTAAGGGTCCTACACACTGCTTTCCATAGTGGCTGGACGAGTTTACATTCCCACCAGCAATGTAAAAGTGTTCTTTTCTCTCTACATCCACACCAGCGCACTTGTTGACTGTTTTTTGGATATAGGCCATACTTATTGGTGTAAGATGGTATCTCATTGTGGTTTTGATTTGCATTTCCCTTACTGCTAATGACATTGAACAATTTTTCATGTGCCTAATGACCATGGACTTCCTCTTTGGAGAAGTGTCTTTTTAGATCTCCCCATTTTTAACTGGGTTTTTCCCTTTGTTTTTGTTAAGTTATGTGAGTTATTTGTGTATCATTGTTATCATACCCTTATCACTTGTATGGAGGGTGAAAAATTTTTCCCACTTGGTTGAGAAAGAAGGAAAACAAAACTGCCAAACACATTCTATGAAGCAAACATCACTCTCATACCAAAACCAAATAAAGACAGCATGAAGAAAGAAAGCTATAGGCCAATTTCCCTAATGAACACAAACACAAAAGTTTTAAACAACATCTTGGCAAATCAAATCCAATGATGTAAAAAAGCATTATTCACCATGACCAAGTGGTATTTACCCCAGGGGTACAAGGATGGCTCAACATTCGAAAATCAATTAATGTAATCCACCCCATCAACAAGGAGAAAACCAAAAACCATATGGTCATATCAATAGATGCAGAGAAAACATTTGATAAAGTTCAACACACATTTATGATAAAATCTCTTGAAAATTTAGGGATAAAAGGAACATAGCTCAACATAATAAAATCCATCTATGACAAACCTACAACAAACATCATCTTAAATGGAGAAAATCTAAAATCATTCAAATTAAGATCTGGAACCAGGCAAGGATGCCCATTCTCGCCACTAATTTTCAACATTGTACTGGAGGTTTTAGCAAGGGCAATAAGACAAGAGAAAGACATAAAAGGAGTACAATAGGAAAAGAAGAACTGAAGCTCTCATTTCTGTATGTAGAGTATCAAAAAAAAAATCCAAAGAAAAACTTCTTGAAACAATAAACCAGTTTAGTAAAGTAGCTGGTTATAAAATCAACACACAGAAGAGAGAAACTTTCCTATACACAAAAAGTCAAGCAAAAGAAGAACAAATTAAAAATAAAACCATTTACCATCACACTAAAAAAAATAAAATATGTGGGGATAAACCCAACAAAACACATGAAAGATCTATGTAGAGAAAACTTCAAAACACTGCTAAAAGAGATAGAAGAAGACATAAGGAAATGGAAAGACATTCCCTGCTCATGGATTGGAAGAATTAGCATCATCAAAATGGCCATCCTACCAAAAGCAATCTACAGATTCAATGCTATCCCTATAAAAATTGCAACAACATTCTTCAAGGAGATAGAACAAAAATTATAGAAATTCATATGGAATAACAAAAGACCTTGATTATTGAAAAACCTCTTGACCAGAAAAAGAGAGAATGGAGGAATTACTATTCCAAACTTCAAGCTATACTACAAAGCCATAGTAATTAAAACAGCTAGGGACTGGTAAAAAACAATCAGACCAATGGAACAGATTGAATGCCCTGAAATAAAGCCACACATATATAGTCAACTAATCTTTGACAAAGGAGTGAAAAGCTTACATTGGAACAAGGACAACCTCTTCTAAAAATGGTTGGAAAACTGGACCAAGACATGCAAAAAAAATGAACCAAGATACCTCCCCCACACCATGTACAAAAACCAACTCAAAACGGATAAAAGACTTGGACATAAGACCTGAAACCATAAAATACATAGGGGAAAACCTGGGCAAAACCTTTCATGAGTTACAATTCAGAAATCCATTTTTGGCCACATCTATAGATGGCAAAAAAATGAAGGAAAACATAAACAGCTGGGACTACATCAAACTAAGAAGCTTCTATACAGCAAAAGAGACAAAAGAAAAAACAAAGATTTCCTTTAAATTCTAACACTTTTTTCCTAAATATTCCTGGAGGGTCATGAAGTTGTTAACTTATCTATGCTTCCTCACATTGCAGTAGGGGAGGCTCACTCTCTCTGCTTCTGTATTTTATTAAAGTCAAGTTGACAGCGACATTCAATGAATTAGTAAGATCACTTTCATCCCTCATTCCAGCCTACATAATATTTTACCTAGTTATGATTGAACTATTCTGGCTGCCACTTCTCCCACAAGTTACAATTGGTATGCCTGACACTGACATTTTACACTCAATCCCAGCTGTCTAACTGTGATAACACAGCAGCCTCAAATCTGAACATAGAACCACATACCCACTCACAGTCGCTTGCTTCAGAAGGAGAAAACTCACTTTACATGCCAAGACCCCGTAAAATGAAGGTTCTTTCCTAATAGAAAAATTTCCTATTTAATGCTATTTAATACTATACCTAGTAAACACTGGGTTCTCAGAGGTTCTCATTTGATGAGACAGCAGACTTTTATTTATTTAACTATCAAAGTATATTAAACTAAACAATATTAAGGTACAATTTCAAAATCATTAATTGCCAATTACCCAGGCCTAATACATTAAGATAAAACATCTTTAAAATTTTATTGCCATATAATCACAGTGTAACCTGTTCTCTGTGTTGTGTTTTCAAAGGTTCCAAGGTTTAAATATGGTGAAACATTTAAGCAGAAATAAATTTTTGAGGTTCCCATAATTTGCATCAAAGATATATTATTTACTTTTTCCAAATGACAAATTTGTACTCTTTAAGTATTTCTGACAGTATTTCTAAATTAACATTCTATTACACAGGAAATTTTTTCTTTAAAATGATATATAAGCTTGTTTTAAGGTTTAGTTATTACTGACTAGCATTAAAGTATGTGCTAGTCACCTAAGTCAGATTTCTAGGATGTATTTAGTTTGATAATATATGACACTTTGAGTAATTTTTCTACATTCCACATACAAAGACACCATCCAGTATTTGTCTTTCTGTTTTACTTCACCTTGAAAAAATTCCCTTCATTTCTACTGATAATGTCCCAAAAAATAAGTTTGTCTTTTAAAAAAACTCATTAGTACTTCATTATATACATATTCAGGTTTTGGGGGATGCAGTGCCCCATAAATAGGTATAAATATAAAACACTTTTTGAAGCTATTGTGCCCTAATTTTTTGTGTGGTTGATTTATTTATACATTGCTATGACTGGAGAGTTGACATCCCAGAGATTAATGTTTCTTACAATATCTGTTCTCAGACAAAATAGTAGTTACTTATTTTGAATACATATTGATGAGAGTTATGCCTTTCTGATATCTTTATTATGCCTTGTTGTCTCAATTATTATATAGTATTCATCCCTATCTTGTTGTATCACTTAGTTATTTTGTCTGATGGTAAATCTATTTTATTGGATTTAAGTATCAATGTCCGTTCCTTCTTTCATATCTCTTTTGCATGTAGGATTGTTTCCTAACTCTTTACTTGAGCCTATGTTTATATTTGGAGTCAGGTATTTTCTAGAGACTGATGATTGAGTGATTATTGATAAAGAAAAGTCTGTTACTGCCATTTTGTCCTTATTGTGGCTTCATTTTCTTATTCAATTGTTTGTGGGTGTTCTTTTTGATTTTGATACAAAAATTTCCTTCATCATTTCTTGGTGGGGGCATCTAGTGTTGGTAAATTCCTTCAGTTTTTGTTTGTCAAATAATTACCAAAGTATTTTGTCTCAGACTTTCTCTTTTTTTCCCAGATTATTTGTGTATTATTTTCTTCACAGTCAATGATTCAATCTTTCATTTGGTATATTCTACTTCCCTAACTTTCTCATTTTGATTTATTTCCTCTTTTGATATTTTTACATCTGGCATCTCTATTATTTTAATAGCTAAATCTTCCATTTTTGTCTTCTGTTAATTGTCTTTCAGTGCATTCATTTGTTTTTCTGAGTTTTCTTGTATATGTTTTATCAGTTTTCTGTATTTTCGTTCATTTATATGAGTTTCGTTATCACGACAAGTTTAACTTCTGTATCTGACTGGAAGAAAACATCTTCCTGTGGTTGTTTTCTAGAGATTTGTTCTCTCTGTGTGCTGTGGATTCTCCTGAGGACTAAAATTGCATTTGCTGTTTTGTTTTGTTTTTTTTCTCCTCCATTATTCCCTTTCTAAATGGTATGTTCTTCTGGTAATCAACCCAAAGGATGAAAAAACACTAATTTCAAAAGGAAACCTGTAGTTCTATCTTTGTTGCAGTGTTATTTATAATAGCTAAGATTTGGAGACAACACAATTGCCCCAAAACAGACAAATAAATCAAAAAGTGATGTGATATTTACACAATGGAATACTAGTAAGTAATCAAAAAAAAAAAAAAAAACTAACTCATGTCATGTGGCAACCTGGATGGAGCTAGAAGGAATCAAGTCAGACAAAATAATCCAGAACGAAAAAGATAAATACCAGATGGTCTTACTCACGTGCAGCATATAAAAAAAAATTAAATTAAAGGACAAGAAAAATTATGACAAACTGATAACAGGAAGAAAGCATAAAGCAAAGGAAGGGGAATGAGAGATGGCAAAATCAGGGGAGGGATGAGCGCACAGAATCACAATGGCTCACAAGTGATGTTTGGAGAACTTTGAGGTATACAATGATGTAAATAAGTATAATCAAAAATAAATATTAAGTTCAGACCTTCCACTTTTTCAATAGATAAAATATATATTTGGGAAAACTAACCTGTTGCTGGGTCTTATCTGAATGGGGTGGAGAGATAGAGGAGGGTCACAGAAGTGTCCATAGCTTGTTAACATGTTGTATGCAGGCTGTGTTCATGCCAGTGCTGGGCTGGCACTGCTAGCCCTTCTCTCTGGGTTTCAGACCAGTATCTGCAGTCCTTGGACTGCACTGTCAATATAGCCCTGATGCATTACAATATGGTTTTATTATATTTTTTCAGGTCCAGTATCTACCCTCTTGGGAAAAATAGAGGTGAGAGTCATGCTTTCCTGAGTTTTATCTTCCTCAATGCAGACTATGTCCACCTGGCTCATCTGAGAATTCTTGCCTGTTTCTCCCATTGTAAGATCCACCACAATCAGTTCTGACCTCCCCACATTTGGGTAGGAATCACTGTTTCTACCAACATGTGCCTACTACCTCTTCCCTCATATGGCTGCTGCCTCTTTTCTCACATTCCCTTTAGGTCCAATGATGATTTTCCTATGAGTCTCTTCTGTCATGTTCAGTCAGCATTGGCCCCCAGTGATCACAGGTATTCCAGCTTTGCCTGACTTAACAAGATTCTTTGAGGTTCAGTTCCTACCTGTACTTCTCTCAGTTTATTCTCCCTAGAGCAAAGCAGGGGACCAACTCTGACCTTGCTAACTATGTCCTGAAGAGAAAATTTAATCTAACTCAGTACTCTCCTTAAGGTAATTTCATATTAAAAATTTAAGTTTAATTTCCCACTACTTTTAAAAGCCAGCATTTGTAAAGAGTCTGTACAACACCCACATTGTACGTCACATGTGACACAACATCCTAACCACCTTCTCTCTCAGAGTTTAATGTTGTATAACTTCCCTGATACTTTGAGATAATCTTAAGTGGGGTCATTATATAAGAACAGACAGAGAGGCCTCCTTTCTTCACTACTAAAGAAGGGGAAGCATCCCAACCCAGAGACTTTTTACAAGCTCAGTACATGCTGCTAAACAATCTTCCCAATACCCTGGCACTACTGGCAAACATAGGTACTATGATTACAAAATACAGAGTCAGGATATCTGGGATGCCATACTCAAAGTATTAAGAAAGAACCTTAGCTGAGTTTGAGCCTCTAAGTTGTTAAAAGACTTAATTTTCCTTTACTGAAAATTTGTTTCCATTAAATTTTATACAATAAAGAGGTATATAATTTTTTAAAGTCAATAGTATCCCTTCAGTTCCACACCTTTCAGGTAACTAAAGTTAATAGGTTGGTTGAGGAAAATCTGTATTTTTCTTTCCTTCCTTCCCCCCTTCTCTGGGCCCCAAAAGTGACTTATACCAGCAGAAACTTCAGCTCAGCAGGTAAGTACACTATCTCCAACTGAAACATGCTTATTATTTTCAACAGTAGTTTCACCTGGCACAACACAGTTCTTAGGTTCTCTTTCATTAAGTCTGTCAAATAATGGACACTTTTTACATC
The DNA here is from genome assembly GCA_004024945.1 of Uropsilus gracilis. Classification (NCBI taxonomy): domain Eukaryota; kingdom Metazoa; phylum Chordata; class Mammalia; order Eulipotyphla; family Talpidae; genus Uropsilus; species Uropsilus gracilis. The sequence goes on along the minus strand of PVHY01005782.1, from coordinate 21,324 downwards.
AATGTTGTCTCTCATAGGTGATTTCTGAGAAGCTTTGTCAGAGAGGTTGGGGTACACGTTGTTCCTGTTTATTTTCTACCTTTCAACAGCAAGTCCCTGCTGAAAGATTTAGACATGGGTTCTTTTAAACACAAACATTCATAATGTGGCATACTCAAGTTTCTATTTCAATGGCTAGGAAGAAGCATTTAACAGTGAATTACTGAGATCAGGATACTGGAGGGACATTACTCCAGACAGGTTAGCACTGATAACAGAATATTTCTAGAATGAAGTTAGAAATATGGAGTCATTGGTCATGTTATTAAAATAAAAAGGATCTTATTTCCACTGCTAGGTAGTACGTGAGACATAAGTTTACTATAGTACCTCTTATTACACTCCTGCTCCATAATAAAAATACAAGATAAATATTTTGGCAAAAAATTCACTAAAAAGCAAATAGATATAACTATTTTTTAATGCAAGTATAATAAAGTAAAAACAGGATATAGTCATGGAATCAGAAATCCAAATTTAAATCCCAAATAACTATTCCAAATAAGACAAATGGGCAAATTCACCATATCATTTAAACTCCCAATAGTATATGTTCTTGGTCAATATAATGTGATTGCAAGTGACCGTCTTGAAACTTTATTTGATGATTAAATGCAAAATTCATCTCTTAAAATATCTACTAGTCTTCTTTAATATGTTTTCCAAACCTTAATTTACTTTTGAATAATTAGGATGCCAATTTGTTCATTGCCTGATGACATGGAAAAAGTGATAATATGGGAAAACAAAACAGTACAGATCACATTTATAATGCTTATCAGTATAGGTTTAACATCATTTAATAAATTTTAATAGCAAAGCTAGAACTAAAATTATCTGGATACACCTTTCATATTTATCAATGATAATTTTATCTTTCCTAGGTTGCAATTAAATCATCACCTGAAGCAACTTTATACATATTGAAGTTCTTTGGACTATGCCTCAGAGTATTGGGCTAATGTGTTATAAATCTTATGAAAATGCTGTTAAAACCAAAATCCATTCAAAATCAAGAAGCTATTAGTATAACCACTGTCGTATCAGCAGAATAGAAGTCAAATTGATTTTCAAGGAAAAAAGTGAAATTTGCCAACAGAGTTGTAGATTTTAGACTTCAGTCTAAATTTAATTGGCTCAGAGGAAAGTGTATTAAATGCTCAATGACATGCAGAAATGTCTGTGCCTTCTTCACTTACTAAGGAAGAGAGAGCCTGATCAAGTTTAGCTCTTAATCCTACCAATTCCAATAAATAATGGAAAATTAGAAAGTTAGACCATTTCTTGGAGACAACTCAACTTGAATCGGGATCTCAGTGAATTTATATATGTATGCATATTTTCTAATGCCAAAATGAGTTCATAAAGTTCTATTGCCTGATCTATTTACTCTATTTGTGGTTATAAGGGAGAAATGACTTATATACATAAAAAAGGTAGGACAAAATTAAAAGTTTTTTCTTCTGGAAAGTTTTCTCAACTATACCTCAATAATTGAATAGGCAAAATATAAAATCTTAAACTAAAGTGTCCCTTTCTAATAAATATTCTTGCCTTTTCCCTGAATCATCTGTAATTCCTTGTTTTGTTTTTTTCTTATCCTGTTTCATTTCTGCTTTATCAACTGGCAACGCCAGGCCAAAAAAAAATAGAACTAAATTTTCCACTAAACAATATGTTGTAGAAGTCATTTACCTACCAAAATTTTTAGAAGTGGTTATTTTGTGAAATAAAAATACTGTCATATGCCAGTCTTTATTTTATTCACATTATAGACTTACCACCTAGTAAGATTCCTAGCACAGTCTTCTTCAATAAGTGAATATATGAGTCAGTGAATGAGTTTCACTCAATCTTAATCAAATTATATTTTCTAGTTTGGACTCAAACTAATAGAATTTTGGGAATTCTCCTTTCAACACATTTTTGAATTTCCTGAGACTTGTCACCATGTACATGTTATTCTGCCTTTATTCCTGTTACATGGAAGAATAGATGAAGTTCTTCCATGACACCAAACCTTTGCACTAGATCTCAATCTCTCTAACCTTGCTTTCTGATCTCAATAGGTTTTCCTTCCTGACTGGGTTAATCCCAAATATAACAACTTTTGTAATTTTTCTCATCTAAATGAACACCTAATCGATCTACTTTCTTTTCATTTATTGTGCCCATTTCTCTGCAAAGTGAAATTCTATGTGGTCTTCTACTGATTCAGAGCTATGATGAGCCCATGCTTGTCACCTTCTCTTGTCTTTCCCGCCACTGCTACATGGCCTTCTTAACTCTGAGAGTAAGGAGCTATCACCCCTTATTTGTGAAAGGTGCTTTCTTTCCTTCCCTTTCTCCCCATAGTCTTGTATCCACATACCATGCTGCACTTCTGCTTCAGAAATTTACTCTTTGTGGTTCCAGGTTCCTGGAAAGTAGACGAGGTGACTGAATGTTTAAGGTGATGGACTGCTAATCAATTGTGCTCTGAACACATGGGTTCAAATTCCATTCTTGTCAGCTTGCCTTTGCCTGATACCAGATTCCTGGAAAACCAATCTGTTGGAGGTGGGATCCTGTTTTTCCCCTATTAGCCATCCTTCTTTCTTATCAACAAACTCTAACTGACCCCTTCTAAAATGAGGCACATTCTTCGCACAATGCACTTTGTTCAAACAGTACTATTTCATGCTCCAAATATCAAATGCAGATTTCTGGTAGATAAATCTCATTTTTTTTACAGTTTCCTTTCATCACAACTATGAAAAAAAGTTCCTAGTTAGGGAATTGGCAGATCTAAAGTATAATCTGTTTAGTATAATCTATGTATATTTAAATTATTGCTCCCCTACCACATGATGTTAGCGCATGTTATTTGCCCTTAAAATAAATATCTTCACAAGAATGTTCTTGACCTTCACAGAAAAAGATGTCATCATCTCCTTCATACATATTTAAAAACATCTAATTTTAGACAACAAATAGCATGAGCTTTAAGACTATCTGGTCCTTTACTTAGATGTCTAAGGATTTTCAAACAAACACTAAAATTCTGAATTAACAAAGTCCAATCATCATCTATTATTTCCATGACCTAATGGTTAAAACACCTAAAGGGGAAAAAAAAGAAGAAAACCTGTGAAGGGATTGGAAAATCATGAATGATACTCATCTCTCATCCCAAGATATGAACGAGAGAAATTCCCTCTAGCTTTTTACAGGGTATTCAAAAGATCTGTTGTTTTAACATTTTAAACTCTGGCTTCTTCTATCTGTACTGCAAAACACCTTTTGCTATTATATTCAAATTAAAATTGAAGTTAACCAGGTATTATGACTAACTCTAAATCAAAAGAGTGGAAGAAGTTATTTTGTTTTCAAATTAATATACTGTCCATGGTGATGGCCTGAGCCCCTTAGGGGAGCATGGCCCTGCTTCTGGGATGCTGCACAGTGTATGAATGCAAAGTGATTTGAAAGAGTGACTTTGAGTTGAAAGAGCCTCTAGGAGTGGACATCTCGATAAATGAAGCAAGACAGAGACAGGGCTTTATAAAGTATTGACTGTAATATCAAACAAGCACAGAGGAATGAATACTAAAAGCTCTTCATAAGGGTTTTTCCCCAGGCCTAGAGAGACAGTATTGTGATGTTCTATGGGGATGTGGCCATGTTACTGTCCTGATAACCCTGAGTAAACAACAAGAGCTGTGAAAATATGTCCACTCTGCTTCCACAGAATTCAACTGGCATGCTGGTGTGTGAAACTTGTCTCATAAGTTACAATTAGTCCCCAGCTTTATACCAGATGAGTCCTCCTTATTTGCTCACCCTGCTTCATTCCACCATTTTCCATGTAAAATTCCATCTGCCAAGAAAGTTGTTATAAAAAAGCAAAATCTAAATTATATGAGACATTTTAGATAATGTGTAGAAGCAGGCTCAGTATGTATCATTAAAAACAAACATTAACGTTAAGGGGCTGGTAATGTTTACAGAAGTGTTATCAACTATATATAATTCCTAATATACTAGGCATCTGTTTTATTACATTTATCTTGTTCCATTCTCACAAAATCACATGTCTGTTGACAATAAGTATCTAGAAAAATTTAAATAAAATTTTTTGAATTGTAAAAAGTACATATATTGTCATAAAAAACCTAAGTTAAGCTAGAAAAAAATAATAAAAATAAAAATAGAACAAACATTAAATGATCAGTTGAGCAAACCATAGACACAGGACTAAATGAGGCAGAAGCTTTACATTGACAGAAATATGAGAGCTGTAAATTCCATAGTGTGAATCATCACTAAAGAAATACATTCTTTGAGGTAAGAGAATAAAGAATTGTAGCATCACACTGATATGTCATTAGATCAAATCTTGGTTATGCCAATTATTTCAACTCAGATATAGTATTTTACTTTTTGCACTATAATCCATTCATCTTCAGTTGAATTAATACTTATGTTGTATACTTGAATGTTTAAATAAAGTATCATTGAAAATACCAGACTCAGGTCATGATTTCTGTTGTTGGTGCCAATTCTCACTCCTCTAGATTTATATCCATTTTCCATACTCTAGAACCTGTAAAATAAAATGAAAGATAATTTCAATAGTAACTATGTTCTGGTATTTGCATAACTCTGAATTACTGAAAAATCAATGGATTTTACACTTTAAGTGGGTGAGTTGTATGGTATTGTATCATACTTTAAAAAGTTTTTTTTTAATTTTTTAATGTGGCTACTTATGCCCATGTATATAATCAACATAAATTTATTTTACACATCATTTGTAAATGGTTTTTCCTCTCCAGTATCATTCTGAGTTCCTTGAGTTCCAAGCACTATATACTTTTCAGGCACCTGAATACTGCATATTCTTTCATATCCTTGTTTTTACAGGGGACTCTGATGCAGACAAAGACTGAACATCACTTATAATTAATTGAAAGTTCTGTGTTTGGCACAGAATGTTTAATGCTGTGGAAATGAAGACCACTAAGACCAAAATCCCATTCTCAAGTAGTTCACAGTCCAGAAGAAGATAAGCACATCTTTAAATAATTAAGTTGAAGCTTGACAAAAAACTTCAGAGACAAGCAGAAATTTGTTAGGCATATAAAATAGTAAGTAGTATTGCGGCAAAGAAAACAGCATGTGCAAATTCAAACTCTATTAGCATTATTTATCTTGTTCACTCTAAGAATTCAACTTCACTTCATTCTTGAATGTTTATCTTTTGATGTAGTTTAAGAGACAAGTAATGACTTGGGAGGCAGAGTATAGTGAGCAGTGTTGTACCACAATGAATGACAGGTAACTCTAAATAGGCAAGGTCTTTGAAAGAAAAGATAGAAATTGGGAAATGTCTCAAAGGGTTGAAAGGTCAAAAAAAAAAAAGAAAGAAAGAAAACCTACCTTCTCTCTTCACCTAGCCAGCTGTGTACAAAATGAAATTGATATATATATATATATATATTTCAACTCAAGATTCTTTAATTCAAGAAAACTTATATTATTTTAAAATCCTCTTGATTAAAAGATATTAAAATGATTACATATTAATCATTAAATTGTATTTAGTTCACTTAAACCTTTTCTAAGTAAGGGTAGTCATCTTTGCATTTTAATAAAATCAAAATGTTAAGAGATATTTGACAAAATAATTTTTTTATTAAAAAAAGAAATTTAAAGTGCCATATTATATGAGCAGGATCATCCAGCTTTAATAGGAAATCTGATTCATTTTTTAATTCTTAATCCATTAGTAATTTTATCAGATACTCTATATCTATCTTTGATTTTCTGGTCTTTGCAGGTCAAAGTTCAGACTCCTGGCCTTCTAGCTGAGATTTAATATAAAAGTTTACTTCCAATCTGCATATATGAAACCTTTAGTCCCTTTAACCATTTCATCCAACCAAAACTGTTCTCATTTAAATATCATTCGTTTAATTTATAGTCAGTTGTCATTTTGTTAGTGGGTGACTTGTCTGGAAGGGCATCCAGTCCCTCTAGTGATTATTATACTGGGCTCTTTAATGTGCTGGAGGGTGAGGTCTGAGAGAAAGACCTGGGAGAAGAAATAGGAAGTAGGAAAGAGCACAAGAAAGAAAAGGGAGGCTGGAAGTGGCCCAGGGAGACATATGTCTGGCAGATAAAGAGGATCTGGAATGTCTGGGCTGAGTGGAAGCCCCCTGGAAGAGTAAGCTATTGATGGTGAGGAGCCATAGTGGAAGAGCGGCCGGCAGAGGAGTAGCCGGTGTAGAGACCGAGCCTGAAACCGCAAGGCAGGTGTGCCCAGAGGCTGCTAAGAGCAGGCCCAGTGAGCATAGCCAGATGTAGCTGAAGGTGGGCCTGGAAAAGGAAGTGTATGGCGCTGGAACAAGGTGCCACGGAAATTTGTTTGAAAGCTGGAGAGCTGGCATCTGGAGAAAGCCAGGGATTTGGAAAGTTCATTTTGCAGAAGAATCTCAAGAACCTCGGAGACACTGAGCAACTCGGAATGCTGGAGAGAGAAGCAAAAGAAAGGCATGAAAAACTCGGTATCTGTGTCTGCTAAAAAATGCTGCATACTATGGGATGCCTGCCTCTAGTTTGGAAAAGAACATCATCTTGGACGTGTGCTTGGCACTTTTGCACTAAAGAGTAATGGGGTAAAGTAACTGGCCACTTGTGGTATTAAGGATTTTTTATTTGACATTTTTGTTTCCCTTGTTAATTCCCTTGTTAATAAAACCTTGTTTAAATTGCATTTGTGAGTCACAACTGCCACATGCTGGTGGAAGGAACCTATATTTTATAAGTGTTGCTTATTTTCCTTTGGCTTGTTGGTTGGAGGATTCTACTCCTTTTTGACCTGATAACTATTTGCTTGGTACCATTTCTCTAGTTCATAAAAGATATACAGTTTGATCTATGGGTTATTTTAGACAAATTCGAAGCAAAATCAGTTAATTCTTAGTCAAACTCAAAAATATTCTGTTGCTGCCATCCACATATGGTCCCTTCTATTGCAGAATAGCTGCAAAATTCTTACATGACTTCACCTCCTGGAACATTTGAAGAGACCTAACGATGGTCCTTTATTATAGAGTCAGTAAAGTATGCCAGTCTTACTAACTGGAGATGAAAGAAAAGGACTCAGCAAGGGTAGGAACTGTGAAGATCAATGTTCAAGAAACCTTGGTAGAGTATTTCCCACCATGTGGACTGAGTAGACTTGCAGGGTGATAGAGTGAATGGAATACATGGTAAAATACAGCTGTCAGTGGAGTCACCTTTTACCTGCTTCACAAGTCCGGAAGTTTAATTTTATTACTATACTTCTCACTGGCGGGAACCAAACTTTTCCACTTTTTAATTTGCTTTATTTTATTTTCAACCACAGGGTTAGGTCTAATAACCTTTCAAACACTTAAAATATAATTTGTATCATCATGCTAATCTGAAAAGTTAACATATAACTCTAAAACCTCATGACATATATATGTGTGTGTGTGTGTGTGTGTGTGTGTGTGTGTGTGTATTATAGGTGATGTATATGTATAGATACATATGTTTTATTTATTTTAACAAATTAACCCACGTGATTATGGATATTAACAAGTTTAAAGTCTTTATAACAGAGGTCAGAAAACTAGAAACTCAGGCAGAATTTTATACTTCAGACTCAAGGCAGAAAATCCAAAAAATCTGTTTTTGCTCTTAAGGTCTCTAACTGATTGGATAAATCCCTGTACATTAAGGAGGATAATCTGCTTTGCTTAAAATCCACTATCTATAGAAGTTAACTCTATTTCCAACATCAATGTTTGATTAAGAAACCTGTGCACTATAGCCTAATTGTAACATGATTGTCCCACAATTCTGATTCTATAAACGTTTATTAAATAATTAGAAGACAGTCTCCAAATATTTTATGTCAGTCTTGTTCTCTAATGTGTAGGGAGGTGGAAAAATCTCTTTAGAATAAATACTCCTAAGCTTTAGATTTAGCCTGAGGATGTTGAACTCAGTTATAAAGGACTCAGATAGTATTCTTGCTTGCAATATATAAAGTCAGCAGAAAGAAGATCCTGAAGTAAATTACAGCCCTGTAGGCACAATAGAACCATCAATTACTATTTTGGATATAAAGATCAAGTATTTGCTTTATAGTGGATAAAAAGTGTTGTATAAAGTCATATGTGTAATGTTTCTTTTTTTGAGCATTATACATAAACACATGAATAAAATAAAACAGCAATATGCTAACAAACAAAGGGACAAATAAAACTCAAAACTAACAAAATGTTGGCAGAACTGAAGCATGGAGCAAGGGAAGGAGAGGAGAATAAAATCGGGAAGTACAGTCACAAGAGATTAAAATGATGGTTCTTGGGTAACAAGGTGGTGGGAGAACCTCAGGGTATACGACAATGAAAAAATATATATGCAATAAACTTAAAAAATAATTTAAAAAGAAAAATATAAAAATAAATAAAATAATAGTTTGCTAATTCAGCATCTGCCAAAAATAAATTTTAATGAGTAAATGTTTATTTACTTAATCCAGCTGCCCTTCATTGACCATATTAGAAAACAAGTACACTTTAAACATCTGATAAGTACTAGAAAATTGTGCAAGATAATTCATTCTTTTCTTTCTAACATAGCAGTTCATCATGCATTTAGAGTGTCCTTTCTTTAAAAACATTGACTTTGTTCTACTTGTCAAATATTTATATGCTTTTTACTTTATATATATTTTTATTTGATCCAGGAAATGAATGGGTCAGTAGAATGATTTTTAGATCAATGATTTAACATAATAATCTTACAAAAATGCAGCAAGACAAGAAAAATTATCCAACTATATATCAAGAGATGGAAGTGCTTGTGTAAGCCTTGGGAAAATATATTTCATCCTAAAACAGGCAAAAAAAGCTTGAAGAAAAATTAGATTTAAATCCATGCTGTCACTCTTACTAGCTGGACAAACTATGAAAATTTTTAAATTAAATTTCTTCATCTGTAAAACTAGGTAGTTCTAGAAACCTTACATGGATGCTATAAATATCAAGTACTAAAGATAGCACAATACCTAGTACACACAAGGAATACATCAGTGCAAACTAGCTGTATTATTCTTGCTTGTTTTTCATTTTTCTAATGTCTGTAATTTAGAGAATCAGACTGTGACTTCCTTCATGTATTCCTCTCCCAAATATGTGTATTCAAATAACTAATGATAAATTCAGATTTATTTTGGATAGTCAGTTCTATAAGGCTTTCTATTTCTCCTGTCCTCTTTTCAAAGTAGGTTTGGTATCAAGTCCTAGCTATTTTTCCTTTGTTTCTGGCATTTTTTTCTTAAAATATGATGCTATGGGAATCTTTCATTTTATGACTTTATTTTACACTAAGTCTTTTATTTACAACTATCTTAACTAAATTAGTACCTCATCACATGAAAGATATAGTTTTGAAGTTAATTGCTTTGAAGGATGAATATCTCTAAATCCAACAATATTTTGAGCAATTACTTATAGTTCACCATCTTAGTGTTTTTTCAGCTAATCACTAGAGAATCTTTACAGGTAATAAAGAGAAGGCAAAGTTAACCTTTAGTCTTACAAGTTAAGAATGACATTTTCTCATTTCATTGAAGATGACAAACATGTACAGCATTTACCAGGGTGAGTCTTTGGTCATGGTTACAAGAAATTGGGGAATATGAACAAAGAATGTCATAATAATCTTACACAAAATAATTATCTGAATCTAACTATACACTTACTTATCATCTTACAAAAAATAAAGATGCAAAATGTTAGTTCTGAACAATCCTTTCACTCAACAAGTCCAACCACCTACTGGCTATGATTGTCCATAGGTTGTCCTGAAGCTGTACCATGTCAAAACAGTCACAAAATCTTAGTCATTATCCTAAATTACCTCAACTATAAAAAATAAATAAATAAATAAATAAACAAATAAAAAAAAACAAACAAACAAAATATGTCTAAGGAAACAAATATGAAGAATGGTTATATTTTAAATGATATGTAATTTGTGGATATTTGTGAGAATTTAGTGGGAAAGGATAGGTCAGGTAGTCTACCCATGAACAAACCTTGACATGGACAGTAAGGAATTTCAAGGGCAGGAATTTTTATTTACTACTGTTGGATTTTTAAATTTTTTTCTCATGGTCTGAGTTTCTGAGTTATTGCACAGTTTATATTATTTAACAGCCCCTAATTTTACTGAAATGTGAGAAAGAGCAATCTTTCAACTTTAAATGCTCACTCTTTTTGAGCAATTATTTTTCAGAATGAGTTAATTTTTCTGATTGTATTCTAAAATGTAGTTTTAGGGGTATATAGCTTTTGGAAATATAAGTCTTGTTTTTATTTCTCTAAGATTTTTTCATAACCTAAAATTTGCTAACTTTCAAAGTAAAAATCTAAAACACAGATAAACAAAATGTTCAGATTATCTGATCATTGTCATGAGTTAAACTGTGTCCTAAAAAATATTTGTTGAAATCCAAAACCTGGCACCTATGAATGTGATTCTATTGGAAGCAAAGTTTTTGTACATACAATGAACTGAATTGTTTCCTCTTAAAATTTCAAATGTTGAAACCCCTAACCTCCATTGTGACTGTATTTGAAGTAAGAAAGTATTAGCGTAACAAGAAGTCACAATGGTGGAACTGATTTAACTGTATTTATAAAAATGTTATAAAAGCATTCTCCCCTCCCCAAGCCTTCTGTCTCTATGTGGTTTGAGAGGACCACGAGGAACTATCTACAAGTCCATTTATAATAATAAATTATTATAAATAATAATTTATTTCTATTACTAGAAATAAATTAGCAAGAACCTTGATCTTGGATTTTCCAACCTTCATATTTTTGCACTACAGTGTCTACAGCTAAGAGAGAAGACATAATCAACTACAAAGAGTTTATACTAGATTAGGGTAGGCTCTACCCTAAAAGAGGAGGAAGGTTTGGACAAACATACACCAAAGAGAAGATAACCAGATAACCATGGGATGATGGAGGCAGAGATTAAAATCCCACACAGAGGCTACATTAAGCAAGAGGGTTCCTTCCTTGGACCCTCAAAGAGAACATAACTTTGTTACTATCTTGAATTAAGATGTCTAGACTCCAGAAACAGAAAATGAACTTCTGTTGTTTTAATTCATTCAAATGTGTGTTAATTTATTGGGGCAATCTAAGAAATTAAAACATTCAGGGAAATACTTTGAAATGAGGAAAATTCCATATTTTTATATTCCATATTTAAGATATCATGCAGTATTTGTCTTTATCTGAATTATTTTATTCAACATAATGCACTCCAAATTTATTCACAATATAACAAACAGCAGACTCATTTTTTGCTAGTTTAATATTTATCATCTTCACAACTATGTAGTACTTCATTGAGTATAAATTACATGATTTTTCTATTTACTCATCTGCTGAAAGGCACTTGGACTGGTTCCATGACTTGGAAAGTGCAAACAATACTGCTATATACAAGGCCAATTTGAATCTCTTTGTATTAGATTTTTTATAGTATTTGGATAAATACCTACCTACTAAAGGTAGTATTACCTCATACTAAATTTTTTTTTTATTATCTCTTTGAGAAACTAATTCACTTATTGCAGATCTATACTAGGAATAATATTGCTGCATCAGAGGGTTGTACTTGTCTAGTTTTTGATTTTTGGAGAAATCTTCATAATCTTTTCCCATAGTGACTGTACCAGTTTATATTCGCACCAGTAGCATACAGTGGTTCCCTCATATTCACTTTCTCCAAAGCATTTTCTCTTGTTTTTTTATGTAACCTTCCTCATAGATGTGAGGTGTTCTATCACAGATATTTTTATTTGCATTTCTCTGATGATTGATAGGTCAGCACTTTTTTATATTTATCTTATCACTCTACATATCTTCTGAAAACAAGATGCCCATTCAAGTCTTAGACCCATTTTTATGTTAGCTTATTTGTTTTCCTGCTATTGAGTTATATAACTTCTACATATATTTGGATTTTAATCCCCCCTTTAAAAAATCAGTTATTCCACCAATGGAACATACTTTTTTAAAAAAAAATGGTAAAATAAATTTGGAAAATGTAGTCTCATAGTGAGACACACATGTGTACCACCTCATGATTCCAGGCCTTGCATTGCATTTCATCTTCTTTGCTGAGGCTACAGGGTAAAGATGCATTCTTCCTTATACTCAGGCGGGGAAGCAACATCACTTCTTATGTAAGATACAAGTCATGCTGGGTTCTGTAGTTTGCTGATTGCACATGTATTGACAATCTCTTCTAGCCTCCTGATCTCATGTAAATAAGGTGTCAATTGTATAAAGAAAAATAGAATTGGATTTTTAGCAGTACAATTAATGTAGTATATGCACAGGCTGATTTTTAAAGTGCACACCTGAAACTTATTTAATGTTATAATACAATGTTAATTCAATTTTTAAGAAATGATAATATGAAGAGAAAAATCTAAGAAATATCCGTAGGGTCATTGTATTTGCAGTCTTATATGCATTCATCAGACATATGGTTTAAAATATTTTCTCCCATATTGTAGGTTAATTTTTTTTTAAGTACATTGATCCTTTACTGTGTGGATGCTCTTTGGTTTAATATCATCCCATTTAATGTTTTAGAGTTTTGGGTTTTTTACCATCAAGTCTGAGATTTTGGTATCTTCATCTATTTTTTAAAGATTCTCTTTCTCTATGATAGCTCAACCACCATCACTCCAAAACCTCAATCCAAAAACTCTTTCCAAAAGAGAGAAGAGGACAAAAATTATTGAAAAACAAGACTTTGGAAGTCATTTCATTCAGGGCAATTCTTTCCATACCACACAATTTACAAAAGTGGAAAATAAAATCTAGAAGAAGTAATAAATATTTTCCAACATCCAACACTAGAGAATTTACCCCTTCAAAGGTATAATGGGCTTGTTATTAACAGCTGGGTCAGAACTCTATCATTGTGTCTGGTGCTTCATTAACTTATCCAAAAAGAGCTGGATCAGAGTCCAAGACACAGAGTCCAATGTAGCAACTCTGAAGACCTAGTTTTTCTGAATATTCATCCAAGGAGGCAAGTTTCAAAATCCTTTTCCAGAAATACCAAACCAATAGGAAATTAAAATGAATTATTGTATCATTCAAAAGAGGAAAAGGGTCTAAAAGATTTCTGAAGCCCAGCAGAGAATTAGATTTGCAAAATTTACATTCAAATGAAGGTAATGAGAGATTTTCTCAAGGTTTCCATCATTTTCTCACAAATTTAAGGGCTGGTACAGATGTACAGTGCTACATGTAATTAAGAAATACCTGTAGACCAACAATTGAAAGTAATTCACACTGAAAGAGATTGTCTTTCAAAGTTATTACAGGAACTAGAAATTCTAACCATCAAATTAAGGTTATAGAACTTAACGGAGTGGCTACTATTTTGATGAGAATTCTGCTGAGTAAACTTATGAACTAGGCTCATTCATTTTTTTGTACAAGGGGTTTGGGGAAATACAGCTACTTGTGAAATGTGTGTAGATGATTCCGTCTGCATGGCTTTAAATATTTGTGTCATAACTTCCTAGCTGTTTGACTATAAATATTGCTCAGAAGTCATCTAGCACTAAGCAGTACTAAGTGATAAATAAATATCAGCCATTATGGGTTTTATTCAAAGAACTGTTGGGCAAATATAATTAAAAACACAATATTCCCAATCCAAAAAAATCTTTCCACAAAAAGAGGACAAAAGTTATTTTATCATTGAAAAAACATTCAACTAGAATGAGATATACATCACTTGAAATTTGTTTAGTGATTTCAAAGGTAGAAAGAAATCTCATCCTTTTATATAACCAAGGAGATACAACTTAATACTGCTAAGTCCTCTCTTAAAGTCATCAATAGGTTCTTGGAAACTATGAGTTTAATCAAAATGATGTACAACAAAGCCACATCCTGAAACAATGTCAATTTATCCAATGTTACCTGGGATTTTTTCTCTCATTAAATGTTATACCTAAATAACAGTAAATAAAACCATACTGAATTAAATGATGTTATCTAAGGATCTGCTACCCATACAGGTTTGAGACAATTAGTCCTCAACTAAGTGAATAAGATAGTACATTTGTTGTACAAAATTCATGCCAAATTCAGTTGCTAATTGGAGTAATCATCCATGTTTGCTGACTTTATGCAAAGAAAAAGGAAACTCCTCGTGTTTATGACCAGAGGTAGTTTTTAGTAGAAAATTCTCATTGAGAAATAGATATTAAAATGTAATTAGTCAAAGTATGTGCAAAAAAAATAAAATCATATAAAAAAATCCTTTGTGAATAAATACATGTGTCTCTTTATTGACACTGTCATGTTGCTGGAAGCCTTCTCTAGTTCATTGATCAAAAACTTGTTTGTGCAACAATTGCTGTTTGACCTAATCCAGAGGATTTTCTAAGGTGTCCAAGGGTTCAAGGTGAGGATGCCATTTGTCTGGGATGGCTGTGCAGTCTCCATTTTAAAATAGTTCTATTTATATCATTTTTATTTTTTACAAAGATTTAACTAACAAATCCCCAGGAAAAGTATTGTGGCAGGTTTCATTAAAATTGTACAATTGGTGACTACTATTGATTCTTTTTTAAAATATTTTGTGTTATATGGCAAGAAAGCATGATGGAGGAAGACAGTAGGAGGTCTCCTAGAAGTAGAGACGGAGCAGGAAACAAAAACGAGGACACCATTGTCAACTACATCTGGTTATCAGTATTTTTCTTAATCCCATTTGTTTATGCTTTTCCTTTTTTATATTTTCCTGAAAATAAATTTTACGGAGAATTCAATTTTGTGCATAAAGCTTGCTGAATAAAGTAGAAAATATGTTTCTTAAGAATCAAGGGGGTAATCTGATTAACAGGTGATTTATGAGCTGTCCTGAGCCTAAAATATAGACTGCACACTGAAATAATAGGTTAAGAGATGAAATTTTAATTATGAATTATTTTGTATGCACAGCAAAATTGAACTAACTAAATATGCAATGTCTTTACCCAGCAGTCTAAATGGGAAAATCTGCCATTGCTATAAAAGTTTTTATTGTTTTAATGGCCTGAAAGATGAAGGTACATTATTTTAAATAAGCTCTCTATATATTACTTTTCCACTAAGTTTCAAGTAAAATCCTAACTCCTCGTTTTAATGCATCCTGATTATCCTTGAGTTAGGACTTCTCTTCTATCAATTGAAATATATATGATACACAAAGCACTCATACACCATTGTGGTAAGCAGTGTTCTAAGATGGTCCTCAAGTTTCTCATCCACAGGTGTGCACCCTTATTTAATCTCTCTCATTAGGTACAAGTGGATCCATCTCTGGTATAGGAGAGCTTAACAATTCTATGATTAAGTTACCACAGTAGTAGGGCTGTCACAACAAAATAGCATGGATCAAGTGACTTAAAAAGTAGAAATGTATTTTTTCACAGTTCTAGAGGCTGGAAGTTTGAAATCTAGTTGCCAGTAAGATTGATTTTATGCTAAGATTGCATTACTTGGCTTTCAGCAGACCATCTTCTCATTAAGTTTTTATATAATGAAGCTTATCCCAACATGGGCAGTGCTAAAATTTAGGCACTGCCATTAGCTGTATCTGAAAAACACAGAGACCTAAACCTGATAAAGGTAATTCCTTCTTTCATTTTGTTGCAAATTCCAAGTGGGGAAGAGAAGATAGATCACCAGGAGGATGTGTGAGGGGAAATTGGAACCTCTAGTTTCCAGGAGGGGGTTGGGGAAAAGGAGATAAAAAGAAAGGGTCAGAGACTGGGGAGAGATAGACTTTTGGGAAGAGGAGACAAGAATAACAGGCTGGTAGCCCAAGTGGCCAGGCTAGGTGACTGCCCCCAGGAAGAATGAGCTGATGGTGGCAAGGAGTCATGGTGGGAGAGTGACTGGCAGAAGAGTAGCCAGTGTGGAGAGTATGGCACTGCAGCAAGGTGGCATGGAAAGGTGGTACCTGGAGATAGCCAGGGATTTGGAAAGCTGATTTTTCATAAGCATTGGTGAAGAAGTTTGAAAAGAGCAGCTCGGGACACTGGAGAAAGAAGAAGCAAAGAGAAGACTTTGGAGAAAGTCTGGACATTTCAGAGTGCCTGCCTCAGCTTTGGAGGGGCAAAAGGGGGATATCATGGGCATGTGTCTTTGTGACTTTGGGAACTAAAAAATAGTGACTGGATAACTGGCCACTTGTGGCTTTAAGGACTTTTTGTTTTCCCTGTTAATTTTCATTGTAAATAAAACTCTGTTCAACTTTCATTTAATTAGCAAATGCCACATGCAGATGGAAGGATAAGAATCTGGGCAGCAGAAGTTACTTTTTAAAAGTGCTGCTTTTTCCTTTGACTTATTGGTTGGAGGCATCAGCCCCCATTTGCACCCAAAATCAGCCTTCCCTCTGTATGCTGTATGTAACTTAATCTCTTCTACTTTCAAAAATAGCAGTCACACTAAATTAAAGAACATCACAATTCCTGATTTTAGCTTTATCTTCCCTTTAAAGGATCCATCTCCAAATAATCATATTCTGAAGCACTAGAGATCAGAATGTCAACACTTAAAGATTTATGGAGAGGAAGAAAGAGTTGGAATCTGAGTGGGCAAGTCAGGGTGCAGCTGGATGGAGCCAGGTAATAATTTCAAGATGCCAGGGCATTCCAGTTCAAATTTAGGTTCAACTAGTTTTATATTATTCAGTGGTGCAAAAACTGCTCTCTCCTCCTAGAAAATCTTCCAATCCTATATCAGCTCTGGAATGGACACCACTACTAGCATTGCTTTGAATCTTCAGATCTTTGGATCAGACTGAAGTGAGTAGTGAATGCAACATGGACAAAGCAATGATTGAATGCACTATTATGAATCAGGAAATAAACCATAATATAAAGATTGTTCAAGCTGTGATAAATTATATAAAAAGTACATTTAGAAAAATTATGATATCTAAATTTTTAGCTGCATAGAATAAAAGTTCTGAAGTAGAGTTTCAAATTAGAAAAATTTATTATTTAAATAGCTGAAAGACCTGAAGAAACAATATAGTCTTCAATCAGGCAGAGAAGCTCCTGTGACAGAAGGAGTTAATGAAGATGTGATTGTGCACCAAAGTCTGACTAAAGTGATTCACATCAACTCAAAAAGGAAGTCATTATTCGCATAATTGAGTCCACTCACAGATGGAAGAGAAAGATTTGTTGCCCTAAAATTGACTGTATCCACAAAGATGTGAGAATGTGTCAAAAGAGGTAATGAAAAAACACCTGCAAGCAAAGCAGGATGAAGCCTCTTTCCTGTTCTCATGGAAGTCCACAGTCTACCTCCTACCCTATTATCTTTAGTAAGATGTGCTTATTCAAGCAACTCAACTGACTGCCTGGCATACTTTGGGGATAAACCTTGAAGGTTTTAAACATAACTGAAATCATTTTTCTATGTTTCAACAAAATTTTGAGTTGATTATAATGTTTATTTTTGAGCATTGTATAACTTGAAAAAAATTGATGCTCCAATGAATAAATAAATAAGCAACAAATTAATTATCAATTAATTAATTTAGTGATACATAAACTTACAGACATTGCTAACCAGTTGTTTTCAGTTGAAGAAAAAGGATATTATCTACATGGGTTACCAAATAAGACACTTAAAGAAACCTAGTCCTCTCTAAAGTCAATGGAACTGAAGGATGAGAGAGCCTAGAAAAGTCTCAGAGTCTGAATGTACCCTGAGAATCACCAAGAAAGAATCAGGGAGTTCAGTCTTAAAGCTACAAGGAAATGTTCGCTTTCTCAAGCCTTCAAATGAAACAAAGCCTCAACATATTGATTTCAGTCTTGTGAGACCCTGAGAAAGAACTCATCTAAAACATGACAGATCCCTAACCTACAAAACCTGTGAGATAAAAAATAAAAATAATGTCTTATGTCACTAAGTTTATGACAACTTAATATATAGCATAGAGAGTAGAATTTCTTATGCTGATCTGCCTTTTGTTGCACTTCCATGCTGCCAAAGACACTAGTGTAATGATTATGAGCATGGATTCTAGAAAAACTTTTATTATTATTATAAAGTTTATTCCGGTTGACAATTTAGGCCATAGACATGTACATGAAATTTCCATAAAAGGGATGAGTAAGTGGGTGGTTAGGAGGGGTGGAGATGGGAGGCAGTGGTAAGGGAGGGAAGGAAGATGGTGAGTGGTCCCCAGGGAATACAAAGATGTGAAACACATATATAAAAAAATAAATTAATTAAGAACAAAAAGGAATCAACACAATTTCCACGCAGGGGAGAAGCAGCTCTCCTGCCTGCCTGGCACTATGCAGATGGCTCCCTTTTTCTTTCTCCATTCCCTAATAACCCTGTCCCTTCTTTTTCTCTTTTTTTAAATTTAATTTAATTTTTTTAGATTTGCATATATATGTATATATATATATATATATATATATTTCATTAGTTCATTATTGTGTACCCCAGGGCTTTCCCACTTCACTAACATTTGTTAACCATCCTGATCTTTTGTGCTCTTCACCTCCCCCTCCTTCTTCCCCCTATCCTCTCTCGCTCCATGGTTCAGTCTCATTGGTTGTTTTCATTCTTTCTTATTTATTTGTTTTGTTTTTACCATCATATAAGTGAGACCATCCTGTACTTCTCTTTTTCTTTTTGACTTATTTCTGCTAATATGAGTCTTTCTAGTTCCATCCAGGTTGCTGCGAATGACATGTGTTTGTCCTCCTTGATGGATGCGTAGTATTCCATCATGTATATGTACCACATTTTTTTTAGCCAATCATCTGTTTTGGGACATTTGGTTTGTTTCCAATTCTTGGCAATAGTAAACAGAGCTGCAATAAACGTGCACGTACATGTGTCCTTTTGAATTAATGTTTTCATGTCCTCTGGGTAGATTCCTAGTAGTGGGATTGCTGGGTCGAATGGTAAGTCCACTTTCAATTGTTTGAGGGTCCTCCACACAGTCTTCCATAGTGGCTGGACCAGTTTGCACTCCCACCAGCAGTATAAGAGAGTTCCTTTTTCTCCACATCTGCGCCACATTTGTTGGTTGTTGTCCGTTTTATTTATATGGGCCATTCTTACTGGTGTAAAATGGTATCTCAGTGTGGTGTTAATTTGCATTTCCCTGATTATTAGTTATGTGGAGCATTTTTTATATCCCTATTAGCCGTCTGTATCTCCTCTTTGGTGAAGTGTCTTTTTAGTTCTTCTCCCCATTTTTTGAGTGGGTTTTTTGCTTTGTTTTTGTTGAGCTGTAGGAGCTCTTTGTGGATCTTTGTTATCAGACCTTATCACTTGTCTGGAGGGTGAAAATTTTCTCCCAGTCAGTTGGGTTTCTTTTTGTTTTGTTTATTGTCTCTTTTGCTGAACAGAAAATGTTTAGTTTTATATAGTCCC
The DNA here is from genome assembly GCA_004024945.1 of Uropsilus gracilis. Taxonomy (NCBI): domain Eukaryota; kingdom Metazoa; phylum Chordata; class Mammalia; order Eulipotyphla; family Talpidae; genus Uropsilus; species Uropsilus gracilis. Next base: position 1,744 of record PVHY01005782.1, on the reverse strand, counting down.
AACTGTTTATGTTTTCCTTCATTTTTTGTCTGCCATAGTTTTTTCCCCAAATGGGTTTCTGAGGTGAAATTCATGAAGGGTTTTGCCCAGGTTTTCTTCTATGTATTTTATGGTTGTAGATCTCACTTCCAGGTCCTTTATCCATTTTGAGTTAATTTTTGTACAGGGTGTGAGGGTGTTGTCTTGGTCCATTTTTTTACAAGTTTTGATCCAGTTTTCCCAGCGCCATTTACTGAAGAGGCTATCCTTGTTCCAGGGTATGTTTGCTGCCCCTTTGTGGTTAGAATTGCAAACCTCAATAATCACCCTAAATGTAAATGTCAATGGTCTAAACTCAGCAATCAAAAGATGAAGAGTTGCAGACTGGATCAGAAAACAGAACCCAACATTCTGCTGCCTCCAAGAAACACACCTGATCGCTAAGGATAAGCAAAGACTGAAGGTGCAGGGCTGGAAAACTACACTACAAGCAAACAGCCCCCACAAAAAGCAGGAGTTGCCATTCTTGTATCAGACAGAGCAGACTTCAAATTAACAAAAGTGACAAAAGATAAAGACAGCCACTACATAATGCTTAAAGGGTCAATTCACCAGAAAGACATAACAAAGATCAACATATACACACCTAATGAGGGAGCACCAAAATTCATAAAACAACTACTAGTAGAACTGAAATCAAATGTTGATGAGAATACATATGTGGAATGAGATTTTAACACGCCACTCTCAACAAAAGACAGATCAACAGCAACTACACAAAGAAACAAAAGCTTTAAAGGAAGAGCTAGACCAAATGGACTTCACAGATATATACAGGACACTACACCCCCAAGGAAAAGAATACACGTTTTTTTCAAATGCACACGGTTCATTCTCTAAAATTGATCATATATTAAGCCACAAGACAAACCTGAACAAATACACAAAGATTAAAATAACACCAACCTTTTTCTCCAATCATAAAGGCATCAAATTAGAAATCAACAATGAAAAGAAAATAAGGAGAGTAAACACTACATGGAGACTGAATAACAGGCTTCTGGAAGATCACTGGGTAAAAGAGGAAATCAAAGAAAAAATAAAATCTACATGGAGGCAAATGACAATGATGACACAACGTTCCAAAATGTGTGGGACACAGCAAAAGCAGTACTACGAGGAAAGTTCATAGCAATACAGGCCCAAACAACAAGAATTGAAACAGTCCAAAGAAATAACCTAATCTCCCAACTTGAGGACTTAGAAAAAGAGCAACAAAAAAATCCAAAACCCAGCAGAAGACAAGAAATAACAAAAATAAAAGCGGACATTAATGAAATAGAAACCAAAAAGACCATCGAGAAGATAAACAAAACCAAAAGCTGGTTCTTTGAAAAAATAAATAAAATTGACAAACCCCTGGCAAAGCTACAAAGAAGAGAAAAAACTCAAATAAACAGCATCATAAACGAAAAGGGAGATATTACAACAGACCCAGCAGAAATCCAAAAGATAATTAGAGACTACTACAAACATTTATATGCAAACAAATACAACAACTTGTTGTATGGACAAATTCCTAGAACAATACAGTCATCCAAAATTGAACAAAGAAGAAATAGAAAACTTAAAACACATCAATCACAAGCAGTGAAATTGAGGCAGTCATCAGAACTCTCCCTAAAAACAAGAGCCCAGGCCCAGATGGTTTTACAAATGAATTCTACCATTCAAAGAGGAAGTAACACTGGTACTATTTTTTTTT
>PVHY01005781.1:0-80040 GCA_004024945.1 Uropsilus gracilis | reverse complement strand
TCCTTATTTTTGCCTGTGGAACCACAGGTTCACGCTGCCCAGGGTACCACAGACTCAAGCAAGCCTCGGCTTCCCAGGTAGCTGGATTTACAGGCATGCGCCACCATATGCAGCTATATTTTTTTGGAACTAGGTCTCACTGATTGCCCCCTGTGGAACTCGAACCGCAATCCCTGGCCCTGGTCATGGCTTCCTAGGCTGCTGCTTATAGGCATGTGCCACCATGCCCGGCCTCGGGAATATCTTTTGTCTCCTGGGAAGTATTTGTCCAGTGAAGTGGGAGGAGGAAGGAATTGTGTTAACTATTGTCTGAATTCATTATTTGCCATTATGTCCCGAGCTATTATTAGGAAGTTACCATCAAATGGGGGATGTCTGTGTTCAACACACTTGAGAAACTTGGATTATACTAATCTAACCTCATTTTTTAGGAGTATGAAATTCATGGTGCTTTTGATATCTTAAAGAAATGTATTGTGAACCTCTGTGTGGGGAAGAGAGAGGAAGAGCGTGTGCATGCCCAGTGCACAGTGTTTCTCAAATTTGTGAGACCCTTGGGAACATTTTCTTGCTGAGTGTCTGTCATCTGGAATACTCTCTGCAAAGGAATCTCTGATCAGTGTAGTTTGAGAGCAATATTTTTCCTCTGGCATCTTCTGAAGGTCTTGTTTTTCCTATAAGAAAAGGGAAAAACGTTAGATTTTTATGGAATTTGATAGTTCTAAAAATCATGTAGAGTCTTTTATGATGGTATCACTTCAATTTCCTTATTTGTGCTGGGCTAAATCACAGTCATTATGAAGAAAAGACAGATGCAAAATTATCTTGTAAACATAAAACACAAACTGACATAGGCCTACAGTCACTCTATTTGTTCAGCTCTTTGATTAAAGACATGCTTTGCTATGTTATTGCATTTGGAGTATCTTTAAGAATCTAATGAAACTAATAGCTGGGCATAGTGGCGCGCGCCTATAATCCCAGCTACCTGGGAAGCTGAGGCTGGGGATTGCTTGAGTCCGTGGTACCCCGGGCAACGAGAGCCTGCGGTTCCACTGGCAAAAATAGCGAGACCTAGTCTCAAAAAAAAAAAAAAAAGAATCTAATGAAACTCAGGGTTGTCTTTCTAAAGGGATATATGTATCCATGGACTTTTGTATATGGCTTCATGGTGTCTGTGGCCCTCATCCACACACCGCAGCCCATGGATCTCTTCAAATACCAGGTTTCCACAAATATGAATTCAGTGACAAGCAGTGTCTTGATCATAGTTTGGTATCTGCATACCCCCTGAATTACTTGGCCATGGTGAAATCAGATTGTAATTGAAGAACAGTCTCAAAGATCATAGGAAAGAAGCTCAAAGAGAAAGGTCCGACCTTACATGGCAGTGATTTAGCTTATTTTTACAAGGAAACAAAATTGGGAGGAGCTCACAACCTCAGAATAGTTGGCTCTCCAGGGAAGGGTATTACCTTGCAACCCCTTATCCCTGCACACATTTGCCAATCTGGAGATATTTTTGGTTGTCACAATCAGACAGGGCTGCTGCTATTCTACAGAGTACATTCAGCTGTCCACAGCCCATGATCTGACCAAAATGCCTGTAGTGCTGAGGTTAGTCTGTGCTGGATCTAACTGCCACTCACTCTTTAGGTCCTGTCTTGACCTTGGTGGTGGTGTCAGCGTAGGAAGGCCTGCATTCTTATCTAACGTGTGATGCTTCCTGGTAGATGTAGGAAGAAAGAAGTGATGATGAAAGAATAGGAAATGAATAAACCAGGTTGGTATTTCATAGAACTTTCCTTTCCCAGAAATGTTGGGACTTACAGAGAACCTCATCTCCAATTTGCTTGCATCACGGTTTCACCTGAGAAATTTTGGATGTAGGAAACAACCTTTTTCTTTTAGAAAACTCATCATTGTTTTTTCTTACCCCACCATTGACCCTGTGGCCTTTGTCCATTTTACATTTAAGGGAAAATGTCAAAGTGATTAAAAGAAAAAAGAAGAAATGTGGCTCCATTAAGAGAATTTTTTATTCTTGTTATCCCTTCTTATCCCCACAACCCCAGACTGCAGTTTCATAAAGATGGTGAGAAATAAAACAGGCATGTATTTACCAAAAGTGGCTGTTTCCTTTGTCTACCAGAAATACTTGTCCAATAAAGTGTGATGAGGAAGGAACCATGGTGTGCTATTGTCTTGGTCTGGTGTTTACCAAGATGTTCTGTTGTAGCTCTTATTGAGAGATTACTATTAAGTGGAGCTGTCCATGATCAACAAACTTGGACTAAGATAATTTAGACTATGAGAAACTATAGAGTCTTTAATATCTGAGTCAAGTTGTGGGCGGAGAAGGATGCAGGGGAGAAGAGTGGGTCTGGGAGCACATAGCATTTTTAAGATCTTTCTGCTCTGAGTATCTCATGCCACCTGGTATCTTTGGGAATGATCCTCTGTGATCAGTGCTACTGAATGCAACATTTTCTTTTTTTACTTCTGAAGGCTTTGAAAGAGAAGTTGGAAACATGTATGATGGGAAAGCAATTCCAGCCCCCACAGGGCTTTATGAAACACAATTTTATTAAATTGCATGTATTTATTCATTTCTGTCAAGCCTTAAGAGAACCGTTGCTATTTTTATCAGATGAGTTGTTTCCTTCCCAACCACAGAAATAAACACCACTTCTGTTTTGGAATGAATGGAAGGAAGAATTGAATTTTCTTACTGTAGAGACAGTTTCTTAACACAGAGACAGTGTGGTCTGCAGGGACTTCCGACATTTTTTTGTTTCCTCCCTGTATGAGTAGAGTATTAAGGTAGCACAGGTCAGAATAGCTCTGGCAAGTTCAGTCTCCTGTACTTCCGGAAGTTTCTAGTTCAAAACACATACATTTCTCATACATTTCCTGGGGTGCCTGGAGACATAGGGGTGGGAACTTCCCATCTCTCTTGCTTTCCATGCATAACTTTTCACATTTCCATCTATTGTTTCTTCTTGCCATTCTCTTAGAACCCAGAACATCCTGACACTGCAAGGATGGCTTTGTAACTACTAGTCAACCCAGGATATGATGTCTTTACTCATTTCTCTGAGGAAATCTGTCTACTCTATTGATTCCTAAGTCCTTAAGCAGTAAAAGGAAAATTACTTGGTCTCCACCCCCTTCTTTCCATGTAAGATGCAGAAAGGTAACACTTGGGGCCAAGTATCTTCTTCAATGTAGGGAATGAGCAATTTTAATCTTTTTAATTCCTACTACACACCAAGTACCATGTTGAATAGTTTCAAACTCCACAGTGACATTTTGGAATTTTGATATGTGTAAGTATAGAACAGTTAGCTCAGAGTTACCACACACCAGGTAAAGGACTGGATCAGGATTTCAGCCTCTTGTTTTTGGTTTCAAAGCATTTGAGTTTCCCACCACATCATACCACATCTTGATTGGAGCAACTAGTGTTGAGTTGGGGATTCTTCTGCCATTACCTGCAATGGGTATTTTCAAACGGGTTGTTTAGAAATGATGTATGGACGCGAACATTTTGTGATTTTGAAACGGTATAAAGAACTGGGCGACCAAAGAAAGGCTTTCCAGCGTTGACTTTTAACACCTACAGGCCGGCTTCTCTCTCTCTGAAGCAGGCTCCAAAACAGGCCATTTACCTTGAGGCCACACCTAGGCCTGCTTCTCTACCTAGGAAGCAGGCTACACACTCTTCATTAGCATTTACGCTGATCACTTTTACCATTGATATGCAAAATCCAGCTAGCTGCTCTGTGCCTTCAGCTCCAAAAACTGCAGAAGAAAAAAAACTTAGACTAAACTCTACACTTGTGGGTTCTTTCCACCATCCCCAGCCTCTCAACCAAAATATCAAACCAATGCAAGACTATCAGTGCAGACTAATTTATTTCTAACAAAGTGATTTTCTAATTATCCTATTAACTACACAAGAAACATGTAAGGGAAACTCCGATTACGTTAACATTGTCCAAAACCTTTCTCAGCATTGTCCAAAGTCCTTTCCCAGATTGCACAAACACCCTCAGTCTCTCAGTCCTGATCATCTCACCAAAATCAGTCAGTCAGAGTTCCTCTCCATGTGTTTGAAGACATCTTTCTTTGACTGCTCCTTTGGTGTGCTCCTCCTTGTCTTCCATGCTGTATTCGTCTTGTCACCTTCAGGTAGCAGGAACTTCATGGTACTGGATCCAGCCAAGTTCACTTTCTTTTCAGGCCTAACTTTTGCACGGCTTCTTCCAGACACCAGTCAAACTCAGCAAAACAAACTCCAACACGGAGTTCAAACCTGCAAACTTTTTAACTGCATTTAGTACACATGCTGCCAGTGTGGGCCAGCCAAGGGTTGCAGGCCCCCGGTGGCCACATGGCCAAGTTCACATGGCTCACATCTTTACAAAATGGCCGATTCCCATCTCTCCTCCATTGAATCTCTGTCAGATCTCCATATTGCCTCTACATCCTCTCTTTGAATCCCAATCTTTGTTTGCACACCCTTTATATACCCTGATTTCCCTCCTTCCAGGAAACCTGTTTCACCTTGACCATTTCACTTCTTTCTCCCCCTGCATTTCCCTGAAGGGAAATTCCAACTAAGGTCATTCTTACATTTTAGCATCTGTCCTTGAAATCTACAATCTTAAAGAGGAGACAATGGGGGGGAGGGGTAGCACACCCTATCAACTTGGAAGAACATAAGGAAAAATTGAGCAGAAAGCTTAAAAGCTTATCCTCTATAGGCAATAAGCAGAAACTTTGAAACACTGATACTTAAAAAGATCCAAAGACTCTTGAATAATAATACTATGGGACCAGTGTTGTAGTTTAAATTTTGTGTCCCAATCTTAGAATTTTAGTTTTGGGAAGGGATTCTTAGAGACACTGTCACCCATAAATGAATTGTTAATCCTTTCAGAGTACAGGTTCCCACTTCCCATTCTCATTATGTTTCCATTTAGCCATTAGGTGGGAGCTTCAAAAGGGAAAATCCAGTCATGTATAATCTCTAGTTAATGGGCTGCTATTGAGCGACTAGGTCACCAGAAAGAATAATTACACAGTGCCTTTTTGTGTGGTAAAGAAAAAAATCAAAAGCTAATGCATTCCCAAGGCAAGCCAGATTGTTACTGGCTAACAGCATCCTCCTCTTGAGGGAAAAGGTTGGGGCACCCACCGTGCTAGCTCTGGGAGACTGCAAAGCCATTCCAAAAAACAAGGTTATCCAAAGAGGAAAGAGAATGGCAGGGGGGCTTCCAGGGCTTTGTCACTTCTAATTGCTGATGATTGGGGTGGATTACTGAATAGCAGACATTGTAGTAAATGTTTTCTGCAATCATCAGGAACTTAGTGAGTCTCTGGGGCTTCTTGCCACAAGTAAACACATAATAGTGATGATTGAGGTAGAGCTTCAGCCCCACTCCCAGAGCCGAGTATGTTTTATAAGAATACCCAACTTCATAAATAAAGACTTGATGCTGACTTTTGTCTAGCCACTATGATTTACGGAAGGTACATCTAAGAAAGGTGCGTTATAGTCCTCTGAACCCAAAATGGCATGTGGTAGCCACCAGACAAATAGATCCTGGGTTTGTGTTAGTACACTTTGGTTTGGGTTTTCAAATTTATATTTTGGTATAGTTTTTAGGGTTTGCAAAACTCGTCATAATTCACATAACCTGTTTTTCCCCCCTTAGAACACTTCAGTTATGGAGGATCAAAATGAAGATGAGTCCCCAAAGAAAAATACTCTTTGGCAGGTAGGAACAATGGCATACAGATAAGATAGCAGTTGACTTACTGTAGATAAGATGCTCCTTTGGCTCATACCCTTAGTAAAAAATGAGCCAAATAGTTTTGTCTTCCTTTGTGCAATTTTACCAGTTTCAGAATCCACCCAAATCATCTTCCTTATAAAAGTTTCATTGTGAATACTAAAGCATTTTGGAATACAAAGATACTGAAGTGGCTGTAGTCTGAAATGGTCCATCTGTGGCCACTGTCTAAGCCAATGATGAACAGTAATGTCGTTCTTTGTCACCAGAATGGCATCGTGCCAGACACCTCACACACATGCATTGATGATGCTTTACCTTGTTGCTCCCCCTCCAAACCCTTCTCCCCCATTTCCTGTTGGTTTGCCTTTGCCATCTAAATTGTCTTTCCTCCTCTCCTGGTTCTGTTTCAATTTGCCAGCTTTTCTCTTAATTTCCCAGTTTGTGTGTATATGTGCATACACAACACACAATTATGTAACATCATGATTTAGTGTTTTCGTCAGCCATTTGGTACATAGTTATTTTCCATCATGAATACGCAAGTAAAGGCAAAACAAATCTAAATCTGAAAATTTTGAAGATGTTAAAAAAAAAATTCCCTTGGTTCATTTGATTCGACCAGAGAAATATATTAACTAGTTAGCAAGTGTAAAATGTCCCCAACAATTTTAAGATGAAATGAAACAAAGCATAAACAATCCCAGGGAAATCTTTCTGGGCTAAATAGGTGGTTAGAAATGCAAAATGAGCTATTTAGGATTAGGCACTTGCCACTGTTTTGGGAGGGAGCTATGTGCAGACTGAATTCTGTGTCGTCCTCTACATTTCATGTTTTGCGAACAAGTATTCTCTTCCATTTTGATTCATTTTATTTTCATATTGGTTCTTTTGATTCAGGGTGATTCTTAGTACTTTTGCCTTCAGTTTTTCTTTCATCTGTCTTTCAACTAGTTAATGGTGTTATCAGTGCTCTAGGGAGGCTAAGTGGTGAGGTGCAAACCAAGTGTAACCTTGGTGTGCTTATCTATTATCTAATGAGAATAATGCCTGTGAACGTGTTTTGTAAATTATAAAATATCTCATGAAGGCAAGTTGTTACCACCAATATATTTAACTGGTTTTGGAAGCAATTATTTTGGGAAGTTATAATGAAAAAAGAAAGATAAGAGGAAGGAAAATACAGCTTTCTTTACAAATAGATACTTAGCATTTCCATGTGTGTATCCTTTACTCTGTTTTGGTAAGTTCTCCTTCAAGTCCCAGTGTAATAAAAAAACTCTACATTTCTTGCCTTTATTCCTTAATATTATTTCATAGACAAATTATCTTGTTATTTAAATAAAACTTTATAAGCTTAATTTAATGTTAATATTATAATGCTTTGTATAGATTATAGTTTGCTTTAACCAATTGTCACTGAGCAGTTATTCCTAAGTTTTTCTGTAATACAGCATAAGGCAAGCATCCCTATGGCTAAAAGTAGGAAAGGTATTCTCTTTCAGCTGGCTGTGATATTCATGACAACAATGTTCACTTCATCTCACTGTTTAGAATTGCTGATTTGTTGGGTTTGTTGGCTGTGAATGGTTTAGTACAGCAAAATCAGCAACCTCTGTTCAATGCTGCCCCCTGGTGGTGTCTGGCATCAGTAAGCTCTCCACCCAGTGTTCCTTACCAGGGAGGTGGAATGACAGATTGGGGGGGTGGGGTGGGAGATGAGTGCCTTTAGACTCTTGGTGGATGTGAGAATTTGCTTCAGGGGTGAAAGATATACAAAATTTTGTCAAGGGAGGCCAAAGACCTCTTTGTATAGTTACAGAAGATGTCTTCTTTCTGGAATGTGTTCAGTTCACTTTAAGTTAAGGTACATACTGATTAAGTTTCTTACTTCATTCATTGTAAACCTTCTGACATGAGCTCCTAATGGAGTTAATGAAAATTTGTGATGCAGTTTTTCAGTTTTCAAAATTCTCTTATGTTATCTTTGCTGATGTAACACCGGGAGGGAACTGCAAGAGAAGTGTTAGACAGATGGCTTTGCAAATGTTGGCTAAGCTATTGAGGTTATTTTGAAACAGGGAAGTTAGTGTGCCTCATGGCATCAGTAGCAGTTGTGACTTCAGTCTAAAGATTCAGTTGTTTATTGATGTTGTTGTCCAGATGCAATATATGTAGTTTCAGTTAAATACACATACACAATTTTATGTGAGGTCTATATTTGATGAGATCTGCCTGGATTTAATGAGAAATACACACTTAGTATAGGAGTTTTTGGGATGGCCATAAATCAGGTGTGTAAGAGGAGGAATTTTTCAAACCTACATTGTTGATTTTGGGTCACACTATGAGTAGGTGATGAAAAGGAGTGAAAATCTAAACTGTTTTTCCAGCGGATTAGTAGCCCTGGAAACAATACCACGAAGATTGAAACTTTGGTTGAATGAAGCTCTTTAGGTTGAGTTCCCATGTGTTTCAACATAATACCTGTCTTCTGTTAGATCAGTGGTTCTCAAAGTGTGATGTGTAAGGTGCATTTGCTCACCAGCAGCAGCATCACCAGGGAACTTGTTAAAATGCAAGTTTAGCAGACTCTCTGGCAGGTCTGTGGAATCAGAATGTCTGTAATTTATCCCCAACATCCTGTGTGTTAACAAGTTTCCTTGTTACTCATGTACAAGTCATATATGTCAAGTGTCAGGACCATTAGTATGCACAAATGTGGCATCTGAAGTTAACATGGAGGAAGTAAGACATTTTAATAGTCATTCGGTTGCCGTTTGGCCAAATTTGAGTGATTTTTCTGATGGTCTGTAACATAAGTTATCTAACAATGGTTTTGGGGTAAGCATTAGTGAAGAATGTTTTAAAATACCACTTAGCTTCAGTGTTTACTTTGGAGACATGATAGAGGCTCTGAACACATTGTTAATTATTGTTTGAATGAATTAATAAAGGAATGAGTTTGACTTCAGGGTAATAACTGGCATCTAAGATTAAATACATGTTTAAGATGTTTCTAATGAAATGTGAATTAGATATCCTTGTCAGACTAATTATGTTTTTGTTTTTCTAAAATAGATAAGTAATGGAACATCATCTGTGATCGTCTCCAGAAAGAGGCCATCAGAAGGAAATTATCAAAAAGAAAAAGACTTGTGTATTAAATATTTTGACCAGTGGTCTGAATCAGATCAAGTGGAATTTGTGGAACACCTTATTTCACGAATGTGTCATTACCAGCATGGACATATTAACTCTTACCTGAAGCCCATGTTGCAGCGGGACTTTATTACCGCTTTACCAGGTAACTATACTAGTTGGGGTTTTGTTTGTTTTTTGAGTCGTGTGAGAATGCCCAGCCCAAGATTCTTTGTAGAACTGAGTGTACATATTGGTAAAATGAATGGAGTGTGGAGTGAGGAAGCATTTCTTTGGGATACATACCATATTAACATAGCTTTAGGAGAGGTATATAACTTAAGAAATATGGGCAATTTCTGTGGTCAGTGTTGTTTCGTTTAGTTTATTTAATATGTGTGGCACAGTTTTTTCCCTAGTGTTTATATTTGGGAAGTGTCTTAAAGTTTAGAATGTTTGTATTTAAAGTGACATTTTGAGAATGGTAAAAGTGTATTGGGAAAATCGATAGCATAACTGATACCAGGTCTTTATTACATATCTCTAGACTTATTTACACGTTCCTTCCCTTACCATCCTTCTCTCTATGTTGTAGTTTGTTGCTTTAATTTGAGGCTCAGGATAAAATTGAGTAGAAAATACAAAGTTTCCATATTCTTCCTGTCTCTTTCCCCTCTCACATTCAACCTCCCTACCACCACCTTTCCAGATTGGCAAGTTTGTTATAATATTGGATCCTTTAAAGCTGGCTAGGTAAGGTAAGGGGATATCTCACTCCTAAGAGACCGCTGACCATAATCTAATGTGGTTATTGTAGTTTGGAGATTACTATCACTATACGCTGTTGCCCCCATTTCTTCTAATGTTCCAGAATGAGAGCAACCTCTTTATAGAATTACAGTATTTAACTGCTCAATAGGATCAGTCAAAAGCTATCAATCACTTAGTGCTTTTCTTAAACTAGGCTTAGAATTGTGTAGATTAGGATACCAAAGTTCAGAGAAACTGGGGTAAAATGCCCAGGACCATACATCTTGGTCATTGTGCAAGTGATGTTAGGGATTGATTCAAGTATTAGTGTAAAAACTGAAATAACTTAAGAGTTAAAATTACTGGAAAATTCCTTCAGATCCCAAGTTTAGATTTACAAAACAATTCAGTAATATTTCAGTTGTAGAAATGAGGGGTTGGGCTTGAGAAAGGGCCTGTCAGACTTGTAATTATAGGAGAGAGAAAATTATAGGTGCATATAATAAGTAAGATGAGCACATCATTTAGGCAATTCCTCCAGAACCCAATCTTACAGGCCTTTCTATTGACCTAGACTGTATCTCAGCAAAAAAGAACAGGTCATTCTTTAAAGTTGATGATTGTACTTGTTCTTCCTAAGTACTTTCAGCTAAATGAAGTTGTGCCTCCAATCTGTTTATTGTTTTATTGGTTGTTTGCTTTCTACTGTTTTCTTCCCTGCTCCCTGTAATTTCTTCTTAAAGGTTCTCCTGTCTGGGAACCCACTTTCCATTTACCAAATATCCACAAGGTGGCACTGTTGAAGTTCTCTTGATTTTTTTTCAGAGGGTAGTTAGAGGCAACCCCTTCTCTATGGGAGTGTACAGTCTTGGAGAAGAGACAGAACAGATGAACATGTGTTATGTATATAAATATGGTTAGTATAATTGCATACAATTCACTTTTCATTACAGTGAATTTTAAGGCATTGTCCATATCTCTGTTAAAGTGGAATTTTGTGGTATTGAATATTACATGAAATAAATGGACCATTGGCTGGGACATGGAAATATTTTTGTTAAAATGCTATTTGTTTTAACAGGATTTGATCTGAACATATATACATATGTCAGTATATATCACACATGTGAATCTAATAGCTGGGGACAAACTGGCCAAGTTGATTGTGTTCAGTGTCTAGTAGACTTGGATTAAACCTGGCATTAGTTCCCTAACGCAGACACTGCCTAAGAGCATTAGGGCAGGAATTGGTCATGTGTGTCTGTTCATACTTAGATTTAATAATGTGTGGAACAACTTACTAATCATTCTAGTTTGGTATTTAGCTTTACTGTTAATGATCTTGAGTTTGATTTCTACTCTGTTAACGTCAAGCTTAAGATTTCTTTTATGAAAATTATTAATCCTGTAAAAATTGTCTATGATTTTGACTTCTTAATGCTTACTGTGAATATTGTACCTGTCAGTATAGGGAAAATGGAAAATGTTTGTGGTCTCTGGCTCCTTTTGCCTCAGTGGAAAAAGTGATAATTATGATACGCTTTTCTAAAAATCATGGTAAATGTTTAGTCTGCAATGTCAATTTCTTCAGGCTAAGTTTGTGGTTTGCTAGGACTGTTGTTAAAGGGAAAATTTATGCCATTTAAAGTAGAGGCAGATTGTACTTCAAAGAGGATGATAAGCACTGGTGATGCTTTTGGTAAGGTGTCTAAGCAATTAAAACTTGAAACACTGTGTTTCCTAGTCATAGTTTATTCATTTGTTTTATCTACAGGGAGGGTGGATAAACCATCATGGAGCTCAAAGGTGTTGGGAGATGTGGAAGATCCAGAACCTAGCTAAGGCATTAGGTGGGATGCAGGGCCAAGGACCCAGCTGCCAGAGTGGGAAGAGAAGGATACCCCTAAATTTGAATGACCCCACTTTTTAAAGGTTTCCTTATTTGCATGGGAATAATGATGGCATTTCATGGGACTTTGTGAAGAGTAAAGACAAGGTGTATAATATGCCTGGCAACTGGTGAGTGCTCTCAGGAAGGCAGGTTAAAAAAAAAATTAGGAGAGGCAGGAAACACCTGTTTCTCCGGAGGTAATAAGATTCATTGCCAGGAAGTTTTAATTATTCGCCCACTAAATTCTGAATTGATTCACCCTGACATCATGTAGGTAAGGGTGGTGCTACTTTGTTGGCATAATAAAATGCTGGGCTTCGTGTCCTGACCATCTTTTCATGTCATTTCTGTCTGAATCTTTAGGTCAGTAAAGGCCAAGTTTAAGGCATACATTGACAGGTTGTTGTCAGCAGTTGCATTGTTTCTCCCCAAGGTTTCTCACTTCAGATTTTACAACTAGATCCCTGATTAGGAAAGGGGCGGGTGGGGGGGAGGAGGGGATGTGGAGAGTAAGGACAGCAGGGGTGAGTGGAGAAGGAAGCTTTTTTGAAGCGACTCGAAATGCTTTTCTGAAATAATAAAAGTTCTGTAATTGTATGATCTACGCAGCTGTGTTAGAACTGGCTATAGTCAAGGTTGTTAAACTGACTTTACATATTTGCATTTCATTTTGATAGTGTTTTTTACACATTGAGCTTTGAAACTTGTGCCTTTTAATTGTTTTAATTTATTATTGAAAATTTTCCAGACCTTCATCTGGTGCCTATAATTAGCAGCAGCAGCAGCAACAGCAGCAGCAGCAGCTCTTCAGCATTGTGTGTGCAATCTTCTGGGTTCATTTTCTGGGACCATAATGTGTCCTCTTACTGTCTTGGGAAGAGGGTGAGAGGAGATGGGGGGAGGTCTCTCAGCATGATAGTGTATATGAGACCCAGGTATTGATACTTAAGAAAATGCTTAACTTTAACACCTCAAAGCACTTTAAAGCTCCGGTAAATGGACCCCATCATCTTTTCCTGCATAGATTGAAACCAAAAAGTTACAAGATGGTCACCTTAGGTTTCCAGACAGATTGTGTGATTCATATTTGTCTCAAAACACTTAGGAAAATGAGATTTGCACCAAGTGATTAGAGCAGGCTTAACATTGTGCTAGAGGACATGTATACTATTTTGTCTGCAGGAAACAACAGTAGAGGGATACAATTTAACTTCCTTAACCAACCACCAGCTAAGGGGTTTGAGAAAGAAAGAACACTTTGGCATTAGAATATCTGGCTCCTAATAGCTTCTTCTTATTAGCCTTCCCAACAAGGTTAGAAAGGTCCTTCTCTGTAAAATGAGGATATTGAGAATACCTAACTCAGAGGGTTACCATGCAGATTATATGACATAATCATAATCTAGTACAAACATGTTTTTTTTGAGGCTAGGTCTTGCTATGTTGCCTGGATACCACGGATTCAGGTGATCCCCATCCTCAGCCTCCCAGCTAGCTGGGATTACAGGTGTGTGTCACCACACCAAGCTGTTTTTTGGGACTAGGTCTCGCTATGTTGCCCTGGGTGGGTAGGTCTTGAAACCCGCATACTCAAGCGGTTCCCAGTCCCGGCCTCCCTCCATAGGCTGGGATTAAAGGCATGCGCCACCATGCCTGGCCTCAAACATTAACATCATCTCTATTTTATTGAAGAACAAGATCCAAGAAGGAAAACCATTTGTTTCAACCAGGTTATCTGACTCTACAGACAGTGCATTTCTGAACAGACTAAAATGTGCTGCCTCCTGGAACAAAGTGAATTGAAAAGATTAGCCAAAGGAAATACATCGGGTCTCAAAATTCTAAAATGTTATTGATGTTGCTGAATTAACCTGAGAGCATTTGACAGAAAAAGATCTATATCTTAGTAAAGATTTCTTTATGCAGAAACCCTTTAAAAATACAGAAGGGGAAAAATCAGACTAAGAGGGAGTCACTGTTACAATGCCAGCTTGTCAGTTATCTGGCACTGCTTACAAATGCAGATTTCTGGGGCTCCATCATTTAGAGGCTATGATTCAGTAGGTCAGAACAAGGGTCAGGGAATCTGTTTTTTACTATTATTTTTGTTTTTAAAATCAGTTACATTTAAGATTCACATGTAACCACACATGCTCTGAGAAACAGCTTGTAGACCACCCAGCCAGGTGGAAGATTTAGATGCTGTTTTGTCACTTCATAACAGACAATAGGGGTATTGCAGCCACGGAGGTCAGAAAAGGCAACTGTCCAAAAGCATTCTTGTCTTGCTGTTTGTTTCCTCTCTTGGAAAGCCGAGTTCTTAGGAGTGGAATCGGTTAGGGATGTATTTATAACCAATTAGGAGCTTTTGGTTGGTGATGCTGAAGTAATTTTAAATCTTGAAAAGTAACTATTCAACTATAAAGTGTAGACACTAGGAGCTGGTCAGATAAGTACACTGGAATTAGAGAAATCCATAGAGCCAAGTTTATTAGCCCATAGCTAGAGACTCTAAAACAAAATATGATTAAAGGCTACAAGACTCTAAAATTTGTCATTCTGAGTAGCAATTTGTAGTTCCTAGCAATGGAGAGGCACAAATAAAACCTTAAAGATTATCTTTGGATTTCCTTGGTTTTTATATTAAATGAAGAAAAGGAGTACATAATCATGAACGTACACAAGATAGCCAGCACTTTTGAGAGTTGTGTCAAGCCAAATGCAGAACAAATATAGAATTGTCTAGAAGAGGTAAATAAGTGGAAGAATTGAAGACAAAATAATCCACTATTTGAATCAAGAGTATGGAGAATGAAAGAACAGTGTGTTTTGAATAGAGGGTATAGATAGTAATAATAGGATGAAAAGCATACATTTACTTTTTGTTTACTCTTCCACACCCTCACTTAAGGATAAGGGCTTTAAAATCAGAAAGGTTAGAAACATCATAATATAAGAAATATAGCGTGTTCAGGAAACACAGAACTCCTTGTTACAAGTAGACCCAGAGACATTGTGTGCAGGATAGTGGTGGGCCTGTGGCTGTGATTTTCAGAATTGTGGAACATTGAGTAGTAATTAGAAACCAGTAGGCAGGGCTACCGGTACATTTGTGCCCTGCACAGCTCACACTGCTGGGTTTGGTAGTCCTTGTGATGATACTCTGAGATAATGGAAGAGAAGTTTTCCTGACTTAGAAATTAGGGAAGTGGAGAAGGTGTATTGGGGGGAGGGATACTGCTTCAGAGGTTAATTAGCAGTTATGAAAACCTAGATGGATGTAATATAATATAGAATATTAAAAGCCACTGTCTCTGAGTGGTGGGATAACAATTCTTTTACTTATGTGTATTATATATATATACACTTTTCTTTTTTCTTTCTTTTTTTTTTTTTTTAGGCTAACAAAAAAAAGTGAGTGGTGGGATAACAATTCTTTTACTTATGTGTATTATATATATATACACTTTTCTTTTTTCTTTCTTTTTTTTTTTTTTTAGGCTAGGTCTTGCTATTTTTGCCGGTGGAATCACAGGCTCACATTGCCCAGGGTACCACAGACTCAAGTAATCCCCAGCCTCAGCTTCCCAGGTAGCTGGAATTACAGGCGTGCACCACTGTGCCCAGCTATCTTTTTTTGGGGGGGAACTACGTGCCCCTGGTGGGACTCGAACCGCAATCCCTGGCTCTAGCCACAGCTTCCCAGGCTGCTGCTTACAGGCATGCGCCACCATGCCTGGCTTTTATAATTTTTTTTATAGTGGACATGTGTTATGTTAAAAAGGGACAATGAGGCCTTTATAATGCCAACTTAAAAACAAAGAATTACAATACCATTTTATGTAGTAAGCACCAGCAAGGGTACAGAATAACCATACCAAATTTGCCTTGTTTGGATATTGTTACAAAGCTAATAGGGGTGAAAAATGATGGGATGGTGGTAAGATCTCCGTAGGGCAGAATTTCCATGTATTCCTGAGAACTGACTAGGTAAATATGGGTGGACAGTAGTGATGCAGATGGTTATGAGATGGGTGAGTCAGTGTTGGTATCCTGAGAATGTTAGTAAATGGATCCATGATAGTTTGGAGGGATTAGGTAGTATTATGGGATGCTGTCCTTGGTTCTGACCCTTTTGACATGTCTGCCAACAATTTGGGGTCAAGGATTGCTGCATTTGCTTGTTATACAGATCTGGGTCGGAATATTCTGTCCTCTAGATGACTGTACCTGGACTCCAAAGGCTGAAATGGAAGGGTCAGATTAAATTTACAAGGTTGGGCCGGGCATGGTGGCTCGTGCTTGTAAGCTTCAGCCTATGAAGCGGCCAGGGCTAGGGATCGCGGTTCGAGTCCCGCCTGGCGCCCATAACGAGACCTAGTTCCAAAAAATAGCTGGGCGTGGTGGCGCACGCCTATAATCCCAGCTACCTGGGAAGCTGAGGCTGGGGATTGCTTGAGTCCGTGGTACCCCGGGCAACGAGAGCCTGCAGTTCCACAGGCAAAAATAGCAAGACCTAGTCTCAAAAAAAATAATAATAATAATAATTTACAAGGTTAATGATAGTGAGGATAGCTATATGCTGCACACTGCTACCCTCCCCAAACCTATCTCTTTTAACTAGCTGTCCAATTTGGGGAATTTGGGGAATTGTTTATGGGAGGTTGAACCACAAAGACCTAGGATTTATATAAACTCACTGCCATTTTAGGAGTCTGCTGTGATATGACTGAAGGCATTGTAATTTTTAATAGCATAACTATAATAAACTGACATGTGCAAGGAAAGATAGTGGTCTCAGTGTAATGTTCATTAGCAATTGACAGCTTGGGTGTTAGATGTAGTAAGTAGGAGGGGAACCTATAAATCATAATCAGCAGTGTAAATAGTCACTCTTAGAGTTGAAGAAACCCTTAATTTATAAAGCATTTTAAATACAGCATCACATTTTGGTTTCAAAATAAAGCAGAGATTATTTCCCTCCCTCCCTCCCTCCCTCCCTCCCTCCCTCCCTTCCTTCTGAGGAAATCAAGGCTCTGAGTTTAATAATCTCCCTCACCTGTTAGGTTTGTTGCTACACCTGTTTACCTTGGAAAAGAAAACAGATAGTAGTGCTGTGGGTGCTTTATTACTTTTAACATCTTGTGATGACCATTTTAGATGGTAGAATACAAAGGACAGTGTGATTTTCGGTATTATAGCTTAGTATTTGTTTCAGGCCATAGAATTACTAGGTGGTGAACCTGGGCTTGAAATTGGAATTTGTAGTCTACTACATGTTTAGCGTTCCTGCCACAGTATAGACCAGGGGAATCAGCTTTATTTTTTGTAAGCTACAAACAGCATGTCTAGAACTCCAGGGTTAGAGAGTGCAGGTGGTGATAATGCACAGCGATCTTACTGTTGTGTCAAACAGAGACTGAATCTGTTGTCTTTGAAGGGATCAACTTATTTAAAGCTCCTAGAATTAGTAGCCACAGGACTCTTGTGTTTGAAGATTTTACCCCCACAAGAAAGAGATACGAAGATTGATGGAAATAAATTTAAATACACCTGATTGTGTGTTCGTGGATTGATTTATTTGTTTGGAGCCTTGGGTCCCAAGGGATTTGTTATAAGAGATAGTGTATCAGAGGAAAAAGAACTCAAATTTTGGAGTCAGGAGAGTTCCAGTCTTGGCTTTACTTCTGAGTTATGAAGCTTTGGACCCTTTACCTCTTTTTGCCTTGTGTAAAATTTGGGATTCTGTAAGTTTTATGAAAGAAAATGAGAATGAGTGTTTTGCTATAATATCTAACATATATAGAACTGTTCAAGGTCAACTTATACACAGTTTTCAGACAAAACTGTTACCATCAATTATTTTTAAAAGATCACAATGCACTCATGCACTTTTGTGTGTTCGTAAACTTTTGTTATATGTCAGATGTTGTTATTTGGCTCAGTTTCTTTATTCTCTTATTTTTTAAAGAAATGGTGACTAATATTTTTTGTCTTTTTTCCTTTTCCTTCATTGCCTTTTCTATTTTGTAGAGCAAGGATTAGATCACATAGCAGAAAACATTCTTTCCTACCTGGATGCCAGGTCTCTGTGTGCAGCAGAGCTGGTGTGTAAAGAGTGGCAGCGAGTGATCTCTGAAGGAATGCTTTGGAAGAAGCTGATTGAACGGATGGTGCGCACTGACCCTCTATGGAAGGGGCTTTCAGAAAGAAGAGGGTGGTAAGTATACTTGGGTACTTGTTTACCCAGGAGAGCATTTATCCTTTTAAATCCGATTGTCCTGTTTGATATAGGGAGGAAAGGATGAATGGTCAAGAACTGACAAAGTGTTAACCTGTTAGAATTTTCCCTTTTGAAATGTATATTTTCTTTATATTAACTGTTAGGAAATACTGTGGAGTTTCACATTATATATTTATGCTTTTCCTCCCACATTTTTTTTAGGTGATAGAGATAGATAGGAAAAAAAGAAAACATGACAAAGTCAAGTTAGTGCCACTTTGCTATTTGATGTTCATAGTTGAGGATATGGGAAACAGAATGGACAGGAGTTTTCAGAGAAAACCTACTAACTGAAATGCAGCTTTATAGCTATGTAAATGTCAGTCCTCTCAACACACACACTCCACCCTCTCACCACCACCCCCAGTTAGCCCAGAGATAGATCTATAGACATAAGTACAGGTGGTGTTGTGAATGAGAATTCGGGTTTTTTTTCCTTTATGAGAAGATGTTTGCGATGTGCTGTTAGGTTTTCCCACAAAGTAGCATTAACTCTTTTTATTAAGCTATAGAATGGAAGGCTGTATATTTGTGTATTGAAAATAAAAGGCCAGAATCAGTGACCTCTTAATTCAAGTAAACTTGTCTCTAATAATTTGTCAGAAATCCTTCTTCTGAGCTGTTATAAAGCTCAGCACAAGTCAAAAAAAAAAAAAAACCTTGAAAATTACAGCATCTCTGTAAAGTACCATGTTTAAGGAAAATGCACATTTTTATGTGCAAAAATGTAACATCTGTTTGTTTTTATTTGCCAGGGATCAGTACCTGTTTAAAAACAGACCCACAGATGGCCCTCCCAATTCATTTTATAGGTCATTATACCCAAAGATTATCCAGGATATAGAGGTAATTGTATGATTTATCTGTTTTATGGGCTTTATATGTCTTGTTCTCAGCTTTTTATATTGATTAGAGTGTCCTGTTGATGTCAAATCATGGAACTAGCAATTTTCTTTAACAGCTGAAGTCTTTTTTTTTTTTTTTGGAGACTAGGTCTCTCTATTTTTGCCCATGGAACTGCAGGCTCACATTGCCCGGGGTACCAAGACTCAAGCAGTCCCCAGCCTCAGCTTCCCAGGTAGCTGGGATAACAGGCATGTGCCACCACGCCCAACTAATTTTTTGGAACTAGGTCTTACTACATTGCCCTGGGCGGGACTCGAACTGTGATCCCTGGTTCCCACCCACAGCAGCAGTTGAACTCTTGGCACAAATGTGTCACAGTCAATGTAGACTCTCCAGTCAGTCCTAGAGTAAATAATGCTTTTTTTTTTTTTTTGAAAAATTAATTATACACTTTTACTAAAACATGAAATGCTAGTTAATTAAAATCTTAATCTAAAATTAATGTTTTATTCTACTTTGATAAATTCCCTGAAATTCAAGGTCCAGTTTTTTGGGTAAGTATGGTTTTACATTTTTGAACCATCTCTAGAGATCTAAAGAAGGCACAGTCAATTTTCTTTATTTTTTCATTAAAAAGACTAAAACATGAGTCTGTGCAATACTTACATTGATTTTATAGAGCAGATATGCTCCTGGACCATTTTGGATTTGAGCATAACTTCACCAGAAGTAAAACTCTGTAAACTTGATGAGAAGGGTTGGAGAAGAGTTGGAGATGTTTGATATTGTTCATGTATCCTTATTAGTTCAGTTTTATTGTTTAACCCTTTTCTGTAAACAGGAAAGACATGCTACAGGCATGTTATTAACTCTTTCACATGTGTTCTTGGCAGGTCTTGGTTATACTTCACTGTTTCCTTCTTGGCAGAAAAGTTAGCCTTTGCTAGGCAATGCTGTATCACCCATAAAGTTATACTCAGTTTCCCAAATGTGAAGTAATCTTTTCCCCCAGGTGATAGACATAAACATTATTGGACCAAAATTCATTAATGGAGAAACATAAGCTTTTTTTGGGAGATCTGCCTCTTTTTTTAAAGGCAGATGTGAACTAATGGAATAATTCTGTTCCTTAATGGTAAACCTGGGTGTGACTGGAATGTCATTATTTAAAACACAAACCCTTGTCTTACATATCCTTACATATCATTTAAAACTTGTGTCAAGCAAATCACAGTTTAGAATTAATTGGCACTTCAAAATGTAGAATAAATTGCTTCTATGACATTAGTAGTAGAGACTTGGTTTTTTTTGGTTTTTTTTTTTGTTTGTTTTTTTTGAGACTAGGTCTTGCTATTTTTGCCCGTGGAACTGCAGGCTCTTATTGCCTGGGGTACCACAGACTCAAGCAATCCCCAGCCTCAGCTTCCCAGGTAGCTGGAATTACAGGCATGCGCCACCACGCCCAGCTATTTTTTTGGAACTAGGTCTCGCTATGGGCCCCAGGCGGGACTTGAACCGCGATCCCTAGCCCCGGCCGCTTCATAGGCTGAAGCTTACAGGCACGAGCTACCGTGCCCGGCCTGAGACATGGTATTAATTAAGTTGGTGAATGTGTGTTTTTGGGAAGAGGTGTCTTTCACCCCTATGTAGTTGTACTAAGATAATTACATATGTATACATCTTAGAAACTGTTTTATTTTCTGCTTCCCATTGGGCTGCATCCCTCTATTAGTTTAAAAAAATCTGCAAATTTCCTTGAATAATTTTGTCTTATTATGTGGTTGATATTTAAAGTCAGTCATTAATAAACAAGAACTCTGAAAGAGCTTTGATTCAGGCTGAATATTTGGTAACATAGGTTATTTAATCCCCATGAATACTATCATAACCAACAATATGAACTTAATTTCTCTAATATGACAGCATGTGACACCACCTCCCTTAACTATTTCCTCTGACTGGAATAATATTTTAAGTTAGTGAAGGAGGTAGATGTGAGGAAGAATAGAATTATGGGGGGGAAAATCTGTTTGCCACAAAACATCACCATGTTCTATCTAGTGGTTCTTACAGTGAGGTTTGGGAAAATCCACTGGTTAGAGTTTTGTGGGCTAGATCTCTTAGTGCTTGGATGATGTTTTATATACTTTGGTGTATTTACTAATAGTAATAGCAATAAAAATAATGTATTATATAGAAAACATCTACTTGTACTATATATTTTATTAGACTTTTTATAGTATGTTTTGTAATTTAACATTGGACAATACCTGAAAGGTAGGCAATGTCCTTATTTAAAGTTGGGGAAACTGAGGTTCAGAACATTAAACATCTTGCACAGGACCACACAGTGTGAGAGTGGTTTTTTATAGTATGCGCAACCAAGTACTCTTCTGCAGTTCATACAGTTTAATGCAATTTTTGTCTGTACTGTAATCACTGTTACCCCTCAAAAGAGAATTCTTCACCTTGGTTTGGGAACATGCCTAAGAAAATACATGTAAAAATCGTGTCAGTTATCTGTGGGTCAAAAAAATAAGAGACTTAACAGGCTTAGTTGCTACCTATTTGAAATCTTCATAAACAGAATATAATAACTACAAATACCCTCTTTTGAACCCTTGCAGTATACCATGAGCATAGATCATTGCATTTAATTCCTACAACTAGGTATATATTATCCCTTTGAGTATATAAGGATACAGAGGGAAACAGACTAAGAAGTTTGGAACTTGCTACATAGTTAAGTAGAATAGATGACACTTTAACTGAGGTCAGCCTGACTCTAGGCATAGTGTTATTTTCAAAATAGAAAATTCAAGAAACGACGCAGAAAAAAATGTCATGTTATATGCCTACAGACATCAAGGTGATCCTTCTCATATGTCTTCACTTGTGTGAGTTCTCAGTGTCTCAATTAGCTGAAAAAAGTGTATGAGTTGAGAGATACGATTAGTCAGTCATGCTTTAGTCCAGTTACAGCAAAGGTAGTGTTTTAAAGGTTTTTAGCACCCTGCCAAAAGATAAATTACACCCCGATTGTCAAGTGACGTTTGTGTCCCCCTTCAGTTGCCCACACATAATTGCCGTGACTGTGTTTTGGTTTTTTTTTTTTTAATTAAATAAAATAAAGAGAATTAAATAAAAATCTCTTTCCACTAAAGTTCATCTCTTGGGCTTCCTGCCATACGGAGAAAGGGGTTTTAGAATGCTGTTGAATTGAGGTGTTCCTACAAAACTTCACTAAAGGAAGTAGTAATGTTCTCTTTTGCTATCTAGAGTCTGAATCATCACCATCTTTACTAATGGTGAGATTGTTAAGTTTTTTTGCTACAGTGACTTAATTTAGTCCTCAAGTTGTCAAAATTGAGATTCTTAGTCCAAATCCCGTTGTGTTTCTCCACAAAAGAGGGAAATCTTAA
Organism: Uropsilus gracilis; assembly: GCA_004024945.1. NCBI lineage: Eukaryota > Metazoa > Chordata > Mammalia > Eulipotyphla > Talpidae > Uropsilus > Uropsilus gracilis. The sequence goes on along the minus strand of PVHY01005781.1, from coordinate 57,906 downwards.
AACAGATTTGAGTCAGAGTTCTGATGTCCCGAGCCTTAGATTTTTGCTTTTTAGCTGTCTCAGGTTAGTTGTGAGCTCTTTCATGTAATATGCTTATTCCCTCCTCTCAGTCACTGGGCTAAAGCCCTTTGAAGCGCTCTCCTGGGAACAGACCACTGGTAAAATGATGGTGTGTTGTATCACACCTTTCAATAAACCACATCACCACATCTTATTCAGGAAAAGTGGGGAGCTTTTTTGTGGTTTGCAAACTTGATATTAACATTGTCCTGACCAGAAAATGCTGAAACTTGCCCACCCACCCAGTTGTGTTTAGGCTTCTAAAAATAATGTTATTCCTCCATTCTCAGACATCTGTTTTCACTCTCTTGCCGATTTAAATGCCGCTGTATACTCTGTGTATCATGGCTACTTTCCCAGTATTTTGAAAATTTGCACAGGGTAAGGGTATTTTACAAGTTCTCAAAAACATGAAACACTCCCTTACAGTAGCCATACCACCTTATGTCTCTGCGAAATGGCAGATATCTGCATGATGAGAGAGGTGCACCTGCGAAACAGCCTGCCTTCCCACTTCTGAAGTGCTTGCAGGTAGTAAATAGTTGAACTGTATTTTAAGGCTGAGCCCTTTCCTGGAAATGGTTAGAGAGGGCTCAGAACTCTCAGCATTATATATCCCCGCTTACACTGAAATAACTGTTCCTGGCGTTTTGGTGAAAAGATTTTTTTTTGGTCATAGCCCCATCTTTTTGACTTTAGCAAATCAGGAAACACAAAACTGCTGCAATCTGTAGATTCTGTGAAGAGCACTTTACGTGGCAGTTATCATTTGCTCTTTACCACAGTTTGGGTAAGTTAGGTACTACTCTGACATTTCTACAGAGGAGGAAACTGCAGCTCAAACAGTACAAGTCATCTGCCAGTACTTCTAATTGCATAGGTATTTTCTACCACAACATGCTGCCTCTTATTTATAAAGATCTACTTTTTTAAAAAGATCTTTTTCTAAAAAAAGATCTAGTTTTCTTATTTATAAAGATCTGGTTTATAAGCATTCTAGTGAGTGTCGAGGTTGTCAAATATGATGGTAGTATTTTGGGCAGGAGAGTCAGCAGGAAGTGTTGCTTTCTTTTGTGGGTGGCCTTGGGAATTGAGACCAGTGAAGATTTAGGAATGGCACTGGTTGGTGTGCAGCAGTTCTCCCTGATCTGGTTAAGTGTTGTTTTCCTGGTGCAGACAAACTATATTCATCTCGGGTTCAGGAACCTAATAAGTTTTAAAGGAAGCCTGAGTGGGAGCTTCCTAAAATGACCCAGCAGGAATTGTGTGACAAAATTTCAGGGATGTTATTTTTTTTTTTTAAATTAGGTTCTTCACCTGTGTTGAGAAACTAAACCATTTCCTATTTTCATTTGTCTGAGAGTGGAAAATCTGATGTCTGGCAGAGCTTTGGTGAGACCCTGGCTTCTGGGTCTGGGGAGCCACAGAAGAGGGACTCAGGCTTTCATGTCAGCAGGTGTTCTCGTCTAGACACCTGAGAGGATGTATCAGACTGACCCAGTGACTTGACTCAGCTGCTTTCTGGTTCTCTTGGTTGTGTTTTCAGGGCTTTAGGTGAAAAGATTATAACCATGCCACACAGTTCTAGAAAACATTGTAGAGTAGCAGGAGAACTTGTAGGAAATTCTTTGGTTAGGGAATTCCTTTACTGCTTCTAAGTCAAAAAATTTCCCTCAAATGCCCATGTGTTAGTAAATGTGCCTTCTCTGAAATATACAAAGAGTGTGTTTCAAAATGAAGTATATTTGGTTTGTTTGAAATATATAAACTACAAAACTAAACTACCTACTGACTCAGTAATACCTTAAGGTATTAGTATACATTTTAAATCTAAGACATGAAATTTTCAAATAATACCTCATACAGTTGTATATCTTGGGTTCACATGGAGCCATAATTCCCTGCGGTGTGTTACCTGAATTTGGTGCCCACTGCTAAGAGTCTCTGGGGCACAAATAAGATCTGTTATCAGTCCATCTGTTTCCTCAGTCAACGTTTTCTTGGTATGCTTAACTTGCTGAGGTGGTGCGGTGACTATCTAAAAATATATTATTTCTTTAAATGATTCCAAGCATTGGGTTCAGTGTAAGAAATTCTTCATATTCTGGGCCCTTCTTTAGAAATTGTTTATATAGACAGATCTGTTGTCTGTTTTGGTAGAGGTAACAGAAGTGGGGTCAGTTTTTGTTCTGTTTTGGAGTATGATATTTTATAAGCTCATCAGAGATATTGCTGCCTACTGAGAAACTCTGGGTTGGGAGTAGATGGGCAGATGGTCATTTCCTTGGTTCTGGGCATCTCCATGGTACCTCCTAACATCCATGTTGGAAATAGGCAGTCCTGTCATCCTCAAGGCTGTGAGTACTAGTTCTGTGGCAGCAGGGACTTTATTTCCAGGGTCCTGTGCTATGTACTGAAACCACATGAAATAAAGCATTTTCACTAAGTCAGTGCATATCAGTGTGTCCAAACCGCCTTTTTCTGTAAACTAAGAACTTCAGCTTCAAATTTATGGTGCTTTAGTTAGCTATAAAATAGTCATAAAGACTTAGTGCCTGACACTTAACTTTCAGTGAATTTTAACATTTAACATTTTAACATTTAGAGCATACAGAAGCATGCTACCTTCAAAATAAGTGAAGTATAATTTGTTAGATGTCAGCGGTATCCCAATTAAGTGCTTATTATGAGCAAAGGTGAGATTTATCTCCATTTCTTCAGCAAAGTAACTAATTAAATTTTTAGCTACTGAAGATAAATGAACTGCTACTCAGAGATAATCTTTCAGACTGCATCTTGAGCTCAGGTGTAACCAATTATTGTAGTCCCTATTGTCCTCTAATTTTAAGGATCAAGAGTTTACACTTTCCTTGTTCTTAGACACATTGTATCTTTTGATCCTGAAAATCCCACCTGTCTGCTAGGAGAGATTAAGTCTTCTAGTGTTCTGGGCATGACCCACTTTCCACTTGTCTCCCCTAAGTCCTGAAGCACTTACAGTTTTACTCACTCATCTGACACTTATATATTATCTCAAGTGGTTGCTGAAGTTGTGTTCTATCTCCACTGACTCGGTAGCTAGGACTATGCTTCTTTGAGGTCACTGCATAGTTTAGAAGAAGCACGGGTTCAAAGTCAGGAAGAACTGGGTATGATTTCCAGCTCATCCAGTTATTAGCTTTGTAGGTTCAGGCAAATCCAACTCTGTTTCCTTATTCGTAAAAGTGAAATAATGAGAACCTCCTTGCAGAGTTGTTTCCTAGGTCATTTAACCAAATGCACGTATGTTTAGAGCAGGTCTAGTTTTAGATACTACGTGCTGGAGTGATGCCTCTTCTCAGAACAACATGCTTCCTGTTGATCTTTTCAGTCCCAGCCTAGCACAGCCAGTACCTGGCATATACCAGCATCCTAGCAAATATTGCATGAATGATGAAAGAATGAGAGTCCAGGGTTGAAATGTGCCATTCTTATTTTAAAAGCACCTCAGTCTGCTGGAAAATTAAAAATGATAACAAATAAAATTCTTTCTATAGTAGTTGGCATGTAGTAGTAGTTATTCTGTATTTTTTCAGTCATCAAGACAATACTCTGAATGAATTGTCAGTATAAGCTTAATGTTGGTGGTGGGCTTTTGCCAAATATTTTAATTGGCGTTAGAGAGTGACCCAGTGAGTTATTATTTATTTGTATGTTTTGGGTGCAAATGGCATTCTTGAAGCATATTGAATTCTGTCTAGGCCATTTTTTTTCAGACCCAACCCAAACTCATTGGAAATCCAATGATAGTTGCCAGACGGGCAGGGAACGTTTGAGAAAACACATTGTCGGGCTAATGTCTTACTTGGAAAAGAGCATGATATTCCTATCCACAGACAGTTATGCAAACCAAGACGGCGTATCAGTGGTATGCTGTTTCTGCAAGTAATGCCAGAGTCTGAAGCTTAACAGAATAGTTGATTCACAAAAACTCATCTGTCGCCTTCTTTCCCTCCTAGACTATAGAATCTAACTGGCGGTGTGGACGACACAACTTGCAGAGGATTCAGTGCCGCTCTGAAAATAGTAAAGGTGTCTACTGTTTACAGTATGATGATGAAAAAATTATCAGTGGCCTGCGAGATAATTCTATTAAGGTGAATGACTGCATTTTGTGTTTATTATTTTTAGAATTGTGGTTATGTGTTGGACACTAGATATGGCAATCTCTTCCTTTACTCCTGATTGGTTTTTGTCAGTTCCACTCATTCTTGGCAGCTCTCTGTGTGGAAGCACGTTCATGTTCTGTGTTCTGTATTTAGGTGCAACAGAAAATATCTCAGTATCACCGGCTTTGCTGCTACTGATGAAAGTGTTGCTCACTTACCTAGATCAGTCATGACCTTTTATGATTCCTGAGAAAGGGTCAGATGATAACACAAAAATTGATAATTGTTTTCATTTACTTTTCAGTTGAAAACAAACCGAATTTTCTACTTAATAGTTGTGCACTGCTCTGCAGTGGATCCCCATGACTGAAGCCTCTCCTTAGAGCAAAGGCTTACATTTATAAATGTGAGAAAAGGGGTGCCAAATGGCTCCCTCCACCCATTTTGGCTTCCAAGGATGCTTTTGTCCAGAAAAGGTCATTACTCTCCAAATGTTGATGTCTGTGCTGCTGTTTCTCTATGCAGTTCCTTGCTCTCGACCCAGCTTTAGGCCAAAACCACAATAGAAAGAAGGGTAAACTGGTAAACTCTCCCTTAGCTCCCCACTGGGAATTGCCTCTCCAAATTTTTATTCCTTGCCACAATCTACTTGTTTCTGAGCTTTTCCCATCACACTTTTATAGAGTCCTCAGCCAGTTGCTTTTCTATTTCTGTATTTTGTATAACCAGCTGGGGATATAGGTTGTAGTGGGCTTTCTCCATCTTGGCCTTTTTTTTTTTTCTCCTTGATACTGTTTTGCTTTTGGATGAGTTAAAGGTTTTTGTTTCTATTTTGAGAAATATATAAAACAGTAGAGTATAAGGAATTCAGAAAGCTAGGGCAAGACGCATTCAAATTATGGACATAAAGAAAGCACTTGATTGGTTTTCTCTGTGTATGTCAATGTTTCCCAAACCTTATACTGTGGGTGTAAGTCTAATGGATATGTCTGAAAAATAATTCTCTTTAAATAGACTGTATCTACGTGCTCCTTCTCCTCCTTAGAAATTCATAGCCTATAGTAGCATATAAAGACATTGAGAGGCACACCACTGAACACCCAGTTTTCCCACTTCCAAAATGTATTAGACCACACACTATTTTTATCTAGCACTTATGGCTAGCCTTAACCTGTAGCCACAAATATACTTTAGAAAGAATAATACATGCTATTTAATTTTGGCACTCTCTTTAAGGAATCAGTAAGACTGGTTTATAAGGACCTGACAAAGCATAGGTGGGCCTCTGACGTGCATTTCATTTGCACTGGATGTTTTTCTAAAGAATTTCCTTAATCAAGGTATACCAGTGTTTAAATTCAGTTTATATTATAAAACATAGAACAGTAGAGCAGAAGTGCACTTTGGAGAAATCATCTCGACCAGTGGTTAGCAACCTTTTGTACTCTATTCTGTACCAACTGATAGTTGCTATTCACTCTTTCAGGATAATTTATTTTGCTGGCTCAGATATAAGCAAGCTTTGCTATTATAGAAAGACCATTGCAGGTCTGTAGCACTTTTAAATAAACTCTAGGGAGACTGGAAATTAGGATGATATTATTTTGTAAGGGAAGAAACAGGTTCCTGGCATCTATTTTTAACATTTCAGTGTTTGAAAAAACCAGGTGCCTAATATATTTGGACAGTTTTGAAAATCTGGAAAGCTCTGGAAAGATAAAAAAGAACAAGTGTGTAGAAACACTGCTAACATTTTACTTCCTTTAATCTGTTTTTCCTTAAAAAAAAAAAAAGTACGACCTAGTTGTGAATGCCATCTGTGGACTGCTCTGCAGTGCATCTTCACGGCTAGAGCTGTTCCTTAGAGCAAATACTCTAAGGTGACTTTTATTCTGATTTAACACTGTAATAAAACAGTACATTTTTTCATCAAAATTACTTCATAGCTTAGTTTGAATTCTTTTTTTTGTTCAGATTTTATTTTGAAACATTGAGCATTTAATTCTTCATTACAATTTTCTTTTGTAAACAGAATGAGTTGAGATATGCATTTTAAAAGATTCTTTATTGATGTTGTTACATTATTTTCCAGAGGCTGAGCCTGCCTTTTCACAGGTTTTATTTGAAAACCCAATTATAAGACTAAGTGTAATGAATACAATACTTGCAGGTAAAAAGTAGTTTCTTCCAGAACATACTGTGTTCCTCCTTCCCTTTTGGCATTTCCCGTCTGCTTGATGTTCATTTGCTCTTATTTAATGATTCAGAGAAAAAAAGTGAAATGATAAAGATTTATCAAAATATGATTCACAAAATGTCTGCGGTCTCTTATCTCAATAGATTTGGGATAAAACCAGCTTGGAATGTTTGAAAGTATTAACAGGACACACGGGCTCTGTCCTTTGTCTCCAATATGATGAGCGTGTCATTGTGACTGGCTCTTCAGACTCTACAGTGAGGTGAGTGTTGAGCTTTCTTGGTCTGAACTGTGTATCTTACTGAGGAGGTGAATTACAGCCTTTTCTGGGATAACCACATATATTTCATCTTACATTTTTGTATGTTAGATTTCAAAATTACTTCTGGTGTGGATGTGTTTAAGCAAAGTAGGCAAGAAACCCAACTTTTGTTAATTGGGTCCTACTTCCACTGCTGTGCTTTGACGAGCTAACAAAACGCTTTCCTATTAAAAAGCACATTATCTTGTCTTAGCCCTGATGTCTTCTGCAAGACTGTGCTCCAGAGAAGAGAGGATGATGGCAGGTGTTCTAGGGCTGTGGTGACACCAATCTACAGATATGGAAAGAATCAAAAGCAGTTGTTTCCAGAACCCTTTGAGAGCACAGATATTATGCTAGAAGTTTTATATTGCATTACCCAGTTGCGTTCTCACATCAGTCTTTCTAAAGTGGGTCACTACTGTCTGGTTTCAAATGCCATCCAGGGCAGAGTGGTGAAGATGGAAATGGCACAGAATAGTTAAGGGAAGCAATGACTGCTGTTTGGGAGTTCAGAGACTAGCAAAGAAACATGGAATCCACTCCATAACCACGGGGCAAGGACATTTCCCATACCAGATGGCTTTGATTTCAGAGTGATGATGAGTTCATCAAAACCTAGAGATCAAACAGTAAAGCCTTAGCTGGACTGCTGGTAGCTAGGAGAAGGCATGAGATTGGGAGGGAGAAAATGTCTGTTTTAGGCTGAGTCAGAGATGTGAAGAGGATTATTTTACAGGCACACCTAGGAGATTGGACTAGTCACCAGCATGCCAAGTATCCTTTCTCTGACTCAGTGCTTCCAGACTTCTGTCATAGATCATGTCTTGGCCTCAGTAGTCTAGTCTTCTCTCCTCTGTATGAACTAGTTCTCATAGGAAGTAGGAGGTACAGGAAAGCTATAATGTTAAAGATCTACACCTAAAAACTATGTATCTATCTCAGGAGATGTATCTCAAGACTTAAGTCATTGGGAAACTTTGACTTTGTCCATCAAACAGTTGGTAAATAAATGGGTGTGGAGATTGACAAGGCAGCATGACTTAGAGTCTCCAGTTTGCAGTGGGTAAATAACAGACTCAGAGGCCTGTTAGAGGTCAGCCTTAAGTCTGGAAGTATCTTTACTTACCCAGTCACCAAGCCTCTGTCATCTGAAGTTGACTGAAAGGCCTATTTGCTTAAGGAAACATTTTGGCCATCAGTACAAACCTGCCAACAGTCCCTAAATATCTGGCTGTTCGGTAGCCTGGGTGGAGCCAGAGTTGATCTTTCTGTTTTTGAAATCATCTCATCATTTCTTAGCAAATAGAAATTGCTCTGGGGTCTCCTTGGAGACATGCACTTAGGTATTAAGTCCCTGTCTCCCCGGAAAAGTCTGCATAGCCCCACCCTCCTACTAAAAATGTACCTATGCCTTAGACATGAGTCTTTTCCTGGTTTTCTCAGTAATTAAGCATTGTACATGTCTGTTCTCTAGAGTCTGGGATGTGAACACGGGAGAAGTTCTGAACACATTGATTCACCACAATGAGGCTGTACTGCACTTACGCTTCAGCAATGGACTGATGGTGACCTGTTCCAAGGATCGCTCCATCGCTGTGTGGGACATGGCTTCTGCTACCGATATCACTTTACGCCGTGTCCTGGTTGGCCACCGTGCTGCTGTCAATGTAGTAGACTTTGATGATAAGTACATTGTGTCTGCCTCTGGTGACAGGACCATCAAAGTAAGTTGCAACCCTGCTTGTTCCTACCCCTTTTAGAGCAGAGAGAAAGCAGAGGTGGCTTATATCAACCTGGTAGCTGGCAGGGTTTTTACTCTCTTCCATTTCTGCTTGGAACCATGAGACAGTCCCATCCTGCAGGTTTCTGGAAGATAGGCCATGTAGGGAGGAAAAGTTTCTGACTCTAGGATAAGAGTGCTGTCCTCTGCTTCATAAAATGACAGTTGATAACTTTTTAAAGGGGAAGAGCACTAACCTATTGAACATGATGCACTGTGCACTGAGCTGTCTATTATTGTCTCCTCTCCTCCTCCCAGCACTGTGCTACCCTCCTCCCAGCACTGTGCTAGCTAGATACATAGGTGTACAGATGTGACTCAGAATGAAGAACTGTTGGAAATCCTACATCTGCCTAGTGGCAGAGCTGAGATTTTATTTCTTAACCTAATTTTGAGAGCCCACAGTGCTTCTAGACTGGGTGTTGCAGATGTGATGATGAACAAGATATTCTTGCTTTCAAGAGGCTCAGCATGTGGTGAGAGGCAGACATACGACAAGCAGTTATAGTCAAAACTGACTTGTAGGATATGATAAGTGCAGTCTGATTCCAATACCCATGTTAATGTTTTAAAATTTTGTCTTTCTTACATTTTTATAACTATGTTATTGAGCTAAAATTCACATACCCTAAGAGTCATCATTTTCAGGCATTATAGTTCAGGAGCCTTTAGTGTATTTCAGTGTTATAAAACCATCACTATTTCTAGAACCTTTTAATCATCCTTCAAAAAAAGATATCATATCCATGAACAGTTAATCCTTTTCTTCCCTAGTCATGGGCAGTCACTGATGTAACATTCTGTGAATTTGCTTGTAGACATTTGATATAAATGGGATCATTCCTGGTGTAGCCTTTTATGTCTCACTACTTTCATTTCATATGGTGTTTGCAAGGTTCATCCATGTACATTTTAGTGTATGTTACTACTTCATTTCTTCTGATGACTGAGTAAAATTCCATTGTGGGGGCGTGCCATCACTTTGTTTATTGAGTCACCAGTTGATGGACATTTTGGTTTCCAGTTTTTTGGCTATCATGAGAAATGCTGCTATAATTACTGTGTACAAGATTTCTGTGTGGACATATATTTTCAGTTCTGTCGTGATGCTAACCCTGTCTTTACCATTTTGAGAAACTGCTTATGTATTTCAAAGTTGCTACATCATTTTATGAGCCATCAGACACCAGTAATATATGAAGGTTGAAACTTGGCTCCAAAAACAACTATTTATGACCAGCAGTAGATAGTATTATAGTTTCTAACCCCACAAATCATAGACTATGTAACATCAAACTTTGATTAGGTGGTTGGGAAGCTAAGCAGTTAAGGATTTGTGTGCAGCATCTCCGTCCTTAGTCACATCAGTTGGTAGGAGACCAGTGTCAAAAAGTCAAGAGTGTGTGGGCCTTTTTACCAAGCCTTTTCATAATATAACTCTGAAGGACCTCACCACCACTTGTTTTCATGTATTCTATTTCAACCTTTTTAGTCTTTTTTATTTAGCCTCCCTTTATGTTAGCATTTCTAGATATCACTTTTTACTACTAGATATTACTTGACATTTTTCTGATGTTATTGAGCTGCTCGTCATGTGCATATGGGCCATTTATATGTCTTTTCAAGAAACATCTCCTTAAATATTTTGCACAATTTAAAAATGGGGTTTTTTTTTTTTCTAATCTTATTGTTTAATTGTAAAAGCTCTTTACATATTCTGGTCATAAATTCCTAACAGATACTTGACTTGCAAATATTTTCACCTACCTGTGAATTATCTTTGATTTTCTGGGCGATGTTATTTAAAGCAAATGATTTTAATTTTACATCAAAAATTTTTGTCGTTGCGTGTGCTTTTTATTGCCCTATCTAATAAATTATTGCCTAATCTAAGATCATACAGGTCATACACTTCTATGCTTGCTTTCTTTCTTTCTTTTTTTTTTTTTTTTTTGAGACTAGGTCTCGCTATTTTTGCCCGTGGAACCGCAGGCTCACATTGCCTGGGGTACCATGGACTCAAGCAATCCCCAGCCTCAGCTTCCCAGGTAGCTGGGATTACAGGCACGTGCTACCATGTCCAGCTATTTTTTTGGGACTCGGTCTCGCTACATCCCAGGCGGGACTCGAAATGTGATCTCTGGCCCCAGCTGTGGCTTCCTAGGCTGCCACCTACAGGCATGCGCCACCATGCCCGGCCCTTACTTCTATGCTTTCTTCTAATAGCTTAGACTTTCAACCCTTAAATGAAGTCTTTGATCCATTTTGAATTAAATTTCTGTGTATACATAGAGGTAGGGGGTCAGACTTCATTCTTTCATATATGGATATGTATTTATCCTAGTCAACTGCAAATGCAGCTGGTGAAATAATTCAGGGCACTTGAGTGGCTTTTTGTTTCCTTATTTGGCTTGTAATATATTTAGTGTGTCTATGAACATCTAAGTCTTGCAGATGGTTTTACAAAAGAAGGATTATTTATTTCACATATATAATATTAGGAGTGATGTGTCAAAACAAATGAAGTTGTTCAAAAACTATGCTGGAAAACAGTAGGTTGTGAAAGGTGAAGCTTCTGCACATCAGTTACATTAGGTTTGACATGTCAGCTGCCATAAAAACATCAAATATGGCCCAGTCCTTTCCCCTGTAGTAAAATGAGTATTTGAACCATTCAGGAGCTGTTCTTTTTGTGAAGATCCTAAGATTTGGTGACTTCATATTGTCCCTCTGTGTTTCATTCCAGTTTTATCACTCAGCAGCCAAGAAAATTTTAATGCTGCTCATTCTGTCTCTTAGCCTCCCAACTTTGAGTTGGGTCAAGTCTTTGAGGATTTCAGAAATTCTGATTTTTTTTCATGAAGAAGATATATTATGGGAGAACTTTTCTGCACTCATTCTTAAAAATAATTGCTAATTTGTTTTCAGGTCTGGAGCACGAGTACCTGTGAGTTTGTTCGTACTCTGAATGGGCACAAGCGAGGCATTGCCTGTCTCCAGTATAGGGATCGACTGGTCGTTAGCGGATCATCAGACAATACCATCAGGTGAGTAGAATATTAGCATACTGACAAGGGCATACTGCTTTTTGTTTTGTATTGACTCACTTCCCAGCTCTAATACTTCAGAGACTCAGCGTCTCGGGGGGATACTTCAGATAAGAAAACTCTAGGTAACTTTTACTTATGGGTAAATTGTACACTCTGGGTGTTCTTCCAAGATTCTACCAGTACACATGGTTTTTAAACTTGATTCCACCCAAGATCACTTATTGGAGCCCCTCAGAACAGAAAATACTCACCTAGGCCTCACTGCATTCTCTTAACCTACAAGCTCTCCTCCCTTCTGCATGCATGGGCAAGTGCTTTATTTTTCTCTCTCTAGACAGTGTCTACTCCAAAACCATCTATTCCTGTTCAGTCATTTATTTGAACTTTGATTGCCAACACTCAGTGTCCTTGCTTTCTAATAAATATGACTGTCCTTAAGAACTTTCGTATCTTCTAAAGAACTTTTCTTAAATATCAAAGTTATTTTCCACTGTCTCAACATAAGCTTATAACTACATAAGCAAATATGAATTAAGCATTTATATAACCAAATAGTCAATGGTTGAGCAAAATAAAGATTTGTGTGGAAGACTGTTTAAAAGGAAGACTATTTAAAAGGGAGAATGGAAACAAATGGTAGAAACTGTTGTAACTGTTGTTTTTCTTTATCATTTTAAGTTTTAAGATGCTATAAAAGTCAGTTTAGAATTTGAATCTTGGTTCTGTTCTTATTTCTCATGCTTTTTGAGACTTTGAATACTTAATATTTCAGAAATTCTTTATTCCCTCGTGAGATCTCTTTAGGTTCTAGAAAATAATAATATGCGTTGTTCTACAGTTTATGGGGTTACAGTGGTAGTGCTGAGTGGTTCAACCACAGTGGATCAGAGAAGTTATCACTGGCACTGCTAAACTTTGCTAAGGACACCTGGGTAGATATTTAATATATAATGGGCTACTGCTGGAAAGACTAAGAAAAGGTCATTATAGAATTAATTTGCTAATTTTGTTTTGTACAGATTAGTTATTCTTGCAATCATACAAAAAATACATTTTTAAAAATAAGAAAAGATTTCTTAATCTCTAACTCCAGAATTGTCATATACCTCATATGCAGAGAAAAGGGCTGGATATAATCAGTGGGTTCATATTTCCAAGACACTACATATGTCTTGTGACATATGAGAGTCTCCCGCTTTTACCATGATTATACCGGATACCCTTAGTGTACATATAAACCTAGGAAGGGCTCTTCTTAAGCCTCACCAGAAGGAGAAATGCCTTGCTAGTCTCAGAGTTCTAACTTTGGTAGACCTTGTGGACTACAGCTTAGAAGTACCTGCAGTTGGAAACCCAGCTCTCTACCTACATGTATGACCCCACTCCTCCTTACTCTCCAAGTTTGTACACATGCACGCTCATACACAGATCCTTTGTCCTAGACCATTTGACTCCAGGGTTTCATCAGTTCAGACACCAAGAGAATGAATGCCTAAATGCAACTGAGGTTTTTTGCTTGTTACGCTCACTTAAATAGTGATATATGATTTTAAATTTTTCATAACTGTATAAGCAGAAATGGAAGAAAAAGCAAACCTTCTTCCAAAGTTAGTGCTTAAAAATACTCAAATGATGTCCAATAGCTTTGTATATGGATGGTGTGGATTGGAAGTGAGATAGAAACAAAGAATTTCAGGACAATGATAATCATGTACAAGACAGCCATGAAGAACTCAAAGACAGCATGACTCCTGTGTGCACAGTTGTTTGACAGAGATTGATTTTTCTTCCCAGGCTATGGGATATTGAATGTGGCGCCTGTTTGAGAGTCCTGGAGGGACACGAAGAATTGGTCCGATGTATCCGGTTTGATAACAAAAGGATTGTCAGTGGGGCCTACGATGGGTATGAGTTTCAAGATTTTTAAATGCACTGTTATAAGTATGGCAAAAAGAGGGGAAAGAACTGCTTGTTTAGCAGCTTGTATGTTCCAGGGTCTATGCCAATAGCTTTCTTTGTGATAGCAAATGGCAGGCGATATTACACCACTTGATCAAGGAGGCCACTCAGGCCCAAAAGGATGAACTGTTTTGCCCTAAATCTCATCGTAGCAGAATACAATCTCTGTGGCTCATTAGGTTCCCCTTTTAACCATTATTATAAACCCAGGAAATAACTTAGGAATGTCATTCTTTGCCTTTATCTTAAATTCAACCAGGCTTTCTTGTTTTTCTTTTTTTTCGGTGAGTCCAGCGATAAATTTCTGCTCATGGTGAATTGAAGGTATCTTCTTTTAAAAGTCTCATGACTTTTTAAATGAGCAAATGACAGCTGTAAACCTTTCAAGATAACTGTGTAGCTACTTCACAATGGGGTTTAGTTTGTACGCTATTAATAACTTTCAGCATTTGTTCAGTTTGGAGAAAGGTATCCTTGGAATTTTACAGAGAACCCTAGCTTCTGTCAGCAGCACCTACTCAGCCCTTGAGAGCTCCGTGATTAATGAATTTGGTGACATAGATTATCAAGTCAAGAATTGAATTTAGATAATCTGAAGTTGTTTTCTTGTCTCCCTTAAAATATTTCTCCAAAATTTCAGCAATTCTAAGAATGCATAGGTCCTTATTTTTTCCAAAATCAGGTGTAATTACTTTAAATAACTTGGAGGAAATGCCTAACAATATATAAAATGTGAATTAACTTTTCCCACTAATCACAATCTCATTTTCCTTTCCAGGAAGATTAAAGTCTGGGACTTGCAAGCTGCTCTGGACCCTCGAGCCCCAGCAAGCACACTGTGTTTGCGCACATTGGTGGTATGTGTCCTGGTGGATGGGAAAGAGGCTTCTGTGCTGGCAGGCTGGTGACTGCCTGCGGGCAGACCTGCCTGACGAACCAGCAGCATGTTTGTGTCTACCAGCATGCCTTCAGAGGATGGTCTGTTCTGTTGATTCTGTGTGGCCAACATCAGAGAAATTTGACATTTACATTGCTGTAAACTTTTTCCTAAGAAAGAGAATCAGTGTAGCTTAAAATATGAAAGCAGATTTTCTTGTTTATAAGTGGACTGATTTCTTCCTAAGGCACAAATATTTCCTTCCTGCTTTAGCTTTGGGAATATAAGTGTGTGGTATATTTTAATAACACAGCACAGTTGTAGTGTTATACTAGAATTTTCACCTTAATCTCTAGTCTATGGACTTTTGCTTAGTATATAAGAATAGTTTCTGTGTTAATCTCAATTTACCAATTTATGCATACTCTATATTCTACTTGCTTTTCTCATATTTTGAAAGAAACAGTCATTTGAAAGTATTGATACATTTTCCTTATTTTCAGTAATTCTGTCTTTTTATTTCTATTTCCTCACTTCCCAAATTAGGGTCATTCTTACTCTTCCTTGATTTTTATAGGAGTGCTTGTATTATTTCAACACCAATTTTGATGTTGGCCGATTTGAGATAGATATTCTTGGTCAAAATGTTAAAATCACTATCCTTCTGGCTCTAGTTTTTACAATGTGTCAAAAATGGGTATTAGCCAGGCACAGTGGTGCATGCCTGCAAGTAGCAGCCTAGGAAGCTGCAGCGGGGACTGGGGATCCCAGCTCAAGTTCCATTTGGGGCAACATAGTGAGACCTAGTCCCAAAAAAATTGCTGGGCATGGTGGTGCGTGCCTGTAATCCCAGCTACCTGGGAAGCTGAGGCTGGGAATTGCTTGAGTCTGTGGTACCCTAGGCAACGTGAGCCTGAAGTTCCACAGGCAAAAATAGCGAGACCTAGTCTCCAAAAAAAAAGAATGGGAATTAAATATTGTTGCCTGCCTTTCTAAGACTCTTTATGGGAGAACAGGTAGTTTTCCTCCTTTGACACATTAATGAATCCAAATCTAGGATATGAAGTTTAATTAAAGAAGAGGTCTAAAAGGGAAAGTGGATTATATGTTCCTTAAGGTGGAAGGACAAAGCTCAGTTAGCACTAGAAAATTGTTTATTAAGAAATCTGGGTAAGTAGCTGCATTTTCAGCTTTTTGCCAAATCGATAGAAATATAGGATTGTAAAGGTCTCATTTTATTCATCAAGCTGTTAAATTTCACAGGAACATTCTGGACGTGTGTTTCGGCTACAGTTTGATGAATTTCAAATCATCAGCAGCTCCCACGATGACACTATTTTGATTTGGGATTTCTTAAATGTGCCTCCCAGTGCCCAGAATGAGACCCGTTCTCCCTCCAGAACATACACTTACATTTCCAGATAACAGTCTGCACTTTACCCGATTCAGGTGAGTACTTCCATCCTCCAGTCACCCTCCCTTTGGGCTGATACTGTGATTTTGTTTCTTGGTTGAAACCAAGGTGGTTAATCTTTATTAGATGCATCAACTTTGCAGGGTTTTAGCATGGAGCTAGATCTTCAACTTTACATCAAAACAAGGTCTGGAATTCTACATGTTATGAATATTCACACTGACAGACAACATGGTTCCTGTTTTGTTTTGTTTCATCCTCCCCCCACTGGCTCCCATTTTTTAAAAACTGTTTTAATAAAACAGCTTTCCAGGTCACATCAAATTTCAACACCATTAAAATTCTTTGTTCTTGCATGTAAGAATCTCCTTTTTCTCTTTCCTTTCTGTCCTTCACTTCTGCCTTAAAAAAAAAAAAAATGGAAAAAAAAATAGCTTTAGACAAACACTCAAAATTCTCCCTCCCTCCCTGCCTTCTGAGTCTACCCACTAAATCCATTTTCTAGAAGAGGGATCAAAAAGGATGTTTATTGAGAGAGAAGGAGCTTTAGGGAAAACCTCTCCTCCAAACACAACAGGTATTCTGGAAATGAAGTCTTTTGCTCTGGCTGTAGAAGACTTAGAGCCACTATAACACTGATGATAATCATTTGGGGGTATCCAGCATGTGAAGTCTGGTGGCCTTGGTCACCTGGAGTAGTGTTCCCAACTCAGAATTTTGCAAGGGGACTAATTAATTCTTTGCACAACAAATTTTGTAGATTGAGAAAAACATGTTTGTGTCTATTTGTAGTATGTAGATGTGCATGTAAAGATGATATGATTCATAAAATTTGTATGTGTTTAAAAACATTCCTTATTAGTGAATTTTTGTCATTGTATTTTTCCTTGTCGGTTGAATATTAAAAATGTAAAGAAAATCTAAAAAAATTTTTTTTGGTGAACTGTGGAGAACCATAAGTTCCCATCTTTTCAGATGCTTCTCTTTAAGGTTCAAGACTCTAACACTCAATAAGTAGATTTCCAGGCAGTTCATCTTCCAGGCTAGTCTGTAGTAATGTGGCTAGTTTGTAGCCACATTAGCCCCACTGCCTGATTTTTTTTTACCCTTTGTACAACAAACTAGGAATCTTTTTTCTATCTTTAAATATCTGAATAAAAATTAAAAGAAGAATGATACTTCATGACATGTAAAAATTATGTGAAAACTCAAATTCCAGTTCTCATATAAAAAACTTATGTTGAAACATAGCTAAAGTCATTAGCTATATCATCTGTGACTGTCTTCATGCTTCAGTGACAGACTTGAATCTCTGTCCCAACTGTTGGAATGGAGATAGGACCTGAAACATCTAAAATATTTACCATATGGGCCTTTAAGAAAAGCTCTGCTGACCTGTGGTCTTGCCTGTATTCGAATCATCTTTTAGTGATAAACCAAGGGTCTGTATCAAGAAAGGCAAATACTTTTTTTTTCCCCTTATGCCAGTTCAGTTTGATCAGTAGTGACCACTAGAGTGCTGCCTTTAGGAGGATTCCGGGACCCCCTTAATGGGCCTCAGACAACTTAAGTGTCATGAAGCTTGGCTGTGTCTGCCTGGGGATAGGAGGTGTGAGCCCTTTTGTGACCTGTAAGCTTCAAATATAATTGCTGTTTATGGTCTTAAGTTACTGTCTCTTGTGATAGAAACCAGCTCTTGCTGCTTGGTCTCTGGACAGATTCTTCATAAATCAGTTTAAAAAGTCACACGGTAGAAATTTTACATTAATTAGAGTCTTAAGTTAGACATTATAGGGAATTATAAAGAATGAAGGCAAGACTCTCTTGAATGATTTTTCTTTTTTTCCCTGCCACTGCCCTTCCCAAAAAAACTAGGCAAAATACAGGGAAGGAGAAGAATGAACCCAAATAAAAGCTACTGCATCCTGCTTCTAATAAGGATCATCTTAACTCTGCCTCTGACATCCTTCTGTGTCACTTGCTCCTGCTTGTCTTCAGATTAAGTTTTAACTGCTTAGATGAGCCACACTACTTAGATGAGTGTCACCATCTTGGCCATTACCTCCACCCAGAGATCTAGTGCTCAAACAAGACTGAATTCTGTTTCGTTTCCCTAATCATACTTTATTCTGCAGGCCTACAACCCCTCTCATCTGCTTGTGTTACTACTGCTTCAGAAATCCCCCTACACCCCTGTTTATGTTATTTGTCTTAACTTACTTGGTTTTAAAGTGTGTGTTTCATGCCTGTCTCCCTTCCAAGGTCATGGTGCTCATTTTATTGTGATGCCTGTGTTTGCCAGAATGCCCTGAATTATGAGCGCTCGGTGGTGTTCCCTGAGCAAGTGATACCCAGGGCCATCTTAACATAACACTACCTATTTGTGCTTTCTTCTAGGCCACATGAACATTTGCCAACGAATGAATGGATAAATGGGTGTCTGTGTGCATGTGTAAGAAACTACTGCATATTCTTGCAGTTACCTTCAGCAAATACAAAAAAGATAGTAACAGTAAAAAAAAATTAGAGTTGTCTAAACTGTTTCAGTCAGATACTAGATATATTCCCTGCATAGACAGCTACCTGTGTATACATGTCTCCCTTCCTGGTGCCCTTCACCTTTGTTCTGCACTCAGTGTCTTTTAAATCAATTTTGTTGAGGTATGATTTGTATAAACTATCTCATACCCATGGTGGTTTTTTTAAATATGCAAATATATACAACCCTGCAACTACACTCACAGTCAAGATAAGAACATTGCTGTCACCCCCACGTGTTCCCTCTTGTCTTTTGTAGTCAAACCCCTGGACTCCCCTCGACTCCCCAGCATTGGCTAATGCTGACCTGCTCTCTTGTCAATGCATTAGTTAACATTTCCTATAGCTGTGCTGTGTCCTGGAGTAGTCACTGGCCACGTACAGCTGCTGAGCTTTTAAAGTGTGACCCATGTCACAAGAACTGAAGTTTTAGTTAGGTTTTAATTAAAGTCAGTTGAATGTTTAATTGTATTTCATCAGGCATTGCTTAAACCTAAATTTAAATGCCTGCACATAGCTCAGGATGACTAATTGGGAGCATTTTTAACTTTTACACTTAGATCTTTGATCAGTTGAGAGTCATTTTTTATGTATGGTGTGAATTAAGAGCATCACTGTTTTTGTTTTTGTACAGCTCCCTAATTGGTCCAGCACTGTTTCATTAAACTGCTTCGGTACCTTTGTCAAAAAATCAGTTCACCACTTAGTTATATTTCTGGACTCTATTCTGTTCCACAATCTTTGCAACTCTCCTTTTACCAGTACCACTTACTTAGAAAAATGATTTTAGCTTTTATGTGTCCTTTAGGTTTTTATTTTCATTTTTAAGATCATCAAATTCTGCGGAGATGACTGCTGGGATTATGATTAGGACTGCAGTGGCTCTTCAGATGATTTGGGGGAGAATGTCCATTTTAACTAATGTTAAGTGTTCTAATCCATAGATACAGGGTATCTATGCCTTCTTCTCGTTTAGTTCTTCAGTTTTTAGTGTAGAAGTCTTTCACATCTTTTTGATTAATTCTTGCTTTAACTTTTCCTTTTATAAATTATTAGTAATTGTTCAGGTCTTGATATGCCAAGGTAGAATTGCAGTCTAGAACAGGGTTCAGAGGATTCTGGCTTCAGTTTGGTCAAGGAAGGAATCTCTGTCACTATTGAGACGACCTTAAACAAACCAAGTGTGTCCTATGTGGCCACAGTAACATCTCTGCTTTGCTTGGGGTAGTGTGTGCAAGCCTGGCCTCCAACTCCCATTTGCCCCTTGTCTTAGCTGCATCCTGCTTCTACTTTTATGTTTCTCTGTGAGAGAAGTAGAAAATAGGACATGAATGACTTCACCTGTAGCTGAGCTTATGAATTGGATGAACTTGGGAGATGTGTCATTGAACAACTGAAGTGGATCTCACTTGTGTTTTTCCTGTGTTTGTGTCTGTATAGTTTTTATAAAGAGGCATATGATAAAATCCAAGACATTTGTGGTATAGACATCCTTTCCCCCCCCCGTGTTATTTACTAGATGAATTACAAAACGTAGTACATGTCACCAAATTGGACAACCCTTTTATATTACTTGAAATTAACTTAAAACAAGGTTCTACTGGGCACAGTGGCACGTGCCTGTAAGCAGCAGCCTATGGCGTGTGGCTGGGACTGGGGATCACAGTTCAAGTCCTGTTCAGGACAACATAGGGAGACCTAGTCCCAAAATAGCTGGGCGTGGTGGCACACACCTGTAATCCCAGCTACCTGGGAAGCTGAGAATGGGAATTGCTTGAGTCCGTGGTACCCTAGGCAACATGAACCTGCGGTTCTGCAGGCAAAAATAGTGAGACCTAGTCTCAAAAAAAAAGGTTCCTTTGAGAGATCAAATAATGAATGGTCATCAATACTATTTTTCTCATTGGCTAAGAAGTAACAGGGGACCTCCTGCTGCCCCCTTTTTGAGAACCTAAGGAATAGTCTTGGTGATGAAATTATGAATCAATGTAAAAAAAAATCTTAGCTGCTTTTTAAGCAGCACTAGCAGTGAAACCTCAAATGTGTTTGTCCCTTTATAATGACAACCTTTGTGACAACCTTGGCAGTCAACTTTATAGATTCTGTTGCTCTTTTTCAAAATCTTTTCATTTTATTGTGACATGAAAAACAATACTGCCATATGAAAGAACTTTACATACTAAGAAACACTATCCTAATGATAATTTAAACTTGTAGTGAATATTCACCCCTAAAACAGAAGGTTGAGACTCTTTCTATGTCAGGGAATTTAGCAACAAGATTATTTTTCCTGAAGCTTTCTGTAAAAAATCATTAACCTATAAGAAATTTACAGTAACTCACATTTAGTATAAAACAATATAAAATTGTTATTTGGAAATTCATAAAACAGACCAAAAGAAACTAGGCTGTTTCTCACAACTTATCACTGTTAACTCCTTTGTATATGTTCCTCTAGGTATTTAAACGTTCTGACTGATAACTGTCTATGTTTTCTAAAAACTCCCCCTTATATTTATTGTGAAATTGTGAATTGAAACCCAGTAATTATTTACTAAATTATCAGTTCCCAATGACAAAATAATTATTTGATTTATCTCTTTATATATTTGTTTTTCAAGCTTTTTTTACTATTGTAAGACACATTGTCATGATCATTATTTTTGCTTAAATTTGTCCTATCTTTTATGTCTTTGGATAGCATTCTAGAAATATCTCAGTATTGGGGTTAAAAGGTATGACATTGAAAAACTCTTGATCCATAGAATCACATTCCCCTTCAGAAGAGCTGTCAGTTACTCCTACCAGAAGATATGAAAGTACCTATTCTAATCTGTGTTAATATTGTTAAAATAATCCAAGTACTCATAAATATCCTTATGGAAAAGCAGTGACAAAAGAAATTGCATTTTTCCTGAGCTCATTGAGAAGACTTCATAACATTTTAGGAAAGTTGCCTTTGAAAAAAGCATGCAAACTTTCCAAGATCTTTCTTTTAACCTTAGAATTGTAGACCTCAAGGTGACTTTTAGATCTCCTATGTCAGTGGTTTAATGCAGTATTTACAAAGGGCTGTGACCCAGTGGTGATTAATTTACTTTAGTGGGTTTTTTGACATAGTTTTGATGAAATTTAGACTGTCAGCCTGCTTTTTACATAGTAGTGCTAAGTATTTTATGGGTGTTCTGCTTAGGGTTGTGGGGGGGGGCAGGCATGCACACATGTATGCACATAATGGTATGCGTGACTGAATGTAGAGATTGTGATTAAAATGTCAAAATATGGAGCATTCAGTAGTCTTTCCCTTTATACAGTTGTCCTTTTATAATGATTTAGTTCAAAAAGTAAATAGTTTCTATTAATTTAGAAAGGTTACTTATTAGCTTTGCATGTTTTTGTTTCACATGACAGATGAGGACTCCCTGTAGAATATAGAATGGGCCCTTGTGGGCTCTGGATGTCACAAGATTATAGTAAACATGACATCTAACATTAAACATCTTTTTTTATACATAATTTTTACCAGCAGCTCTGAAAGATGATAGATTATAGGGCCAGGATCTCTGTCATTTAATGGCTAATCTCCTGAACTATAAACAGTATTTCTGAGCCTTAGTTTTTTTTATTTATGAAGTAAGTATAGTAGATTCTACCTCATATGAAGTTTGCATAAATATCATGCTAGGTATGTAGCACATTCAAAACAACTTACAGCTTTTGTTTTAGTTGCTGGTTGTTTGAAAATCAGTTATATGTTACATGCACACACATGTGTCTCTTTGGGTGTGGATGGGCAGTGCTGTATTTATTTGTGTCTAACCAGAATCTTATCTAATTTTATTCCCTTTGGATTTCCCCCACTCCTCCCAGGGTTTCCTAGTCTTGAACTACTGGCTACATGGCTACCAAATGCCTAAGGAAGTTCTTCACAGCTGAGTTATGAAGCTGGAATTGGTTCTAGACGCTGGGTAGATGCAAAGCAGCCTAACTCTTCAAGTATCGACATTTCTCACCTCCGATTCTGGCCTCTACTTTGAGAAGGATACCTTAGCTTCACTGACTTCAAGTAGAACAGAAGCCCATTTTCTCCCCCATCAGTGAAAAAAATCTAATGCTTCAAATGTAAAATTGTTCATATAAAAGGAACATACAGTCTGTTTCACAGAAGTCAATTGACTGTCAAGAGAAGACTTGGCCTCTAATTTTAATTGCTTTGCACTTTGGTCTGATATTAAGAAACAGCATTCTTCAGTGAAATTTTGGGTGCCAAACACCTACCCAGAATGTCCAGGGCTTTTCCTTTTCAGAAGTTAACATTCTTCTTTTGACTGTCCAAGTCACTATGAATTCTTGACTTGTATTAGAAACATTTTGGACAATGGGAAAATATCCTGGATTGTTTTAGTAATATTTTTTGGATTCACTTCCTTTCTGTACCAATTTTCTTTTAATTTAAAGAACTGTAAGTCAGCTTATATTATCTTCCAACAGATAATATAGCTCTTTTCTTTTATGAACTGTTCTCTGTACCCCAACCATCTGATATCTGGTAGAGTAACACCGTTATGTGTGTGCTTGCCTCCTAATTTAAAATACTGTACCCGCATGTAGATATAATGTACATAACAGTTTAACCTCAAGGTTGCTGGAGTCAGGGCCCCGGGTCTGAGACACTAATATAAGAGTGTGTTCGCACTTAGCCGTGGGCTGGGCTCGAGAACCTGACCCCAGAGCTTATGTGGATTACCTAGAACCCTTCCTGCAGTATTCATACGGTGTTTTTATTTTGTTGTTGTCTGTGTGTGTGTGTGTGTGTGTGTGTGTAGCGTGTGTGTTTTTAATGGGAATCTTGTTTTAAAATGTAATTTCTAAGGTTTAACACAATGTTTTATTTGTTGTGTAGTATATACAATAGAGAGGTACCTTAACATGTTTTGTTTGTTTTGGTTTGGTTTCTTTCCCTCATAAATATTCTTGAGTACTAGTGGTCACTTTCCATAGTATTCATTTGACTTCAATGTCAAGAATCATTATTCTGTGTGTAAGTCACCCTGGAAAGGGAAGAACAAGAAGACCCAGTTGACTGGGTTTTCTGCTCTAGAATTCATGCATCCTGGCCTGGTTGGGATGTTAATAGGGCCTGGCAAGATGTGGAAGCCTGTATACCAGGTTCAGGCAGCTTCAGAGGCCCATCTGGAGTGGAAGATACTCCTCGTGGTGCAAAGCCTCAAGCTCACGAATCCCATCCCTGTCATCTCTGTCACCTGCTGCTGTGGCCCCAGTGGGTTCTCCAAGCTCCTGAGTGCTGTGCAGCCTGGACGTGTGAATGGCACTGTCACGCTAACCATGCATGGAAAGGACTTTGGCATCCAGTTGGCGCTTCTTTTCCCGTGTTCAATATTAGCTTTTGATTTGCCCCTTGCCATTGTTTCCAAAGATCATGGAATGTCAATAACATTTTAAAGGACCAATAAGAACCTCCTGTTCATTAAACCTCTTCCCGTGGAAGCACACTCTACTACTAAAGGGAAGGTCCCTGGGCTCTGCTTTGTCCTTTGCATTGAGAACAGTGTGGGGATCAATGTGTGTGTATGTGATTTGTTTTACTGGGTTGCCTTTTGCTTCATAGGTTTTCCTTTTTTAAAAAAACACCCCTCTCATGTTACTAAATTAGTTTCTGTTTTTGAGAAGTTGAATCTCAAAGTATCAGGAAAAACAAAATAACTGTCCACTTTTCTTCAGGTAGATAATGCTTGACAGCAGTTGTGAAAATAATTTAACTTTGACCACTCATCATCCTCCAGCTTTAATATCAAAATGGTTAGGAGAGCCCAGGGTTGAGGGGGGTGGGGGGGAGGCTTTTCTTTTGACGGAATCGACTTTGTATTGTTCCTTTTGCATGTTTAACATAGAAATCTTGTTCCTTGGGTGATCATGGCCTTAGAATATGCACACAACCTTTGAATTGTGCCTACTAAATTATAGCAGGGGACTTCGGCACCCAAGGAATTCTGACTTTCTGGGATTATAGTCGTAATTCCCAGCCATACTCTGGACTTTATTTTGCTAATCATAATTGAGCAAGTGTAAATTACTGCTATATTAATGTTTTAAAGCACTGGGATAGTCTAATTCTAACTTGTAATTAATTATGTTTGCCAATTATCTGTTTGAAATAAATTTGTGTCTGAACAGCTATTGAAACTGTTAAATTGTACAGATATTATTCATGACAGCTTTGTACTGTGGAATGTGCTTAATAAAAAACAAAAAGTTTGACCTTTGTCCAATAAATTGCTAAGTAATGTCAGTAATTAAGTATGAGTATTATGCAGTACACCTAATCTGGCTTCATGCACTTGTTACTTCAGCTACTAACTCAAAGCCAATACTCTTAATAAAGTGTTGCAATACTCTGATGTTCTGTTAAGAAATTTTTCAAAAAAAAATGCTGGTAGGTGCTAGCAAGAGTTCATTGACACACAAGTTTGTAGGTTTTAAAGTGCAGTGTACTATATAAAATGGAAAACTGCTTTTGGCCTATGAGAACTTTGTGTGGGCTCACAACAGTCCATGCTATGGGTCTTCTGCTGAAAACTGACTATGATTCCTTAACCAGGAGCTGGAACTCTTCCCTCGAGAAATCTTTTTTTGTTTGTTTGTTTTCTTGGAGACTAGGTCTTGCTATTTTTGCCCGTGGAACCACAGGCTCATGTTGCCCGGGGTACCATGAACCATGAGCCATCCCCAGTCTCAGCTTTCCAGGTGCGCGCCAGCTATTTTTTTGGAACTAGGTCTTGCTATGTTGCCCCGAGTGGGACTTAAACTGCGATCCCTGGTCTCCACCACGGCTTCTTAGGTGGCTGCTTACAGGCTTGCACCACCATGCCAGGCCAAGAAACCTCTCTGCCAGTACTTAATTGCCTCACAAGTTCCTGTAAATGGGAAATGGCCCCCTTAGATGTCCCACATAACTCATGACTTGGGGTAGATTTTCTAGCTCTTGAAGAAGGGGGTGGAGGCATAAGTGCTCCCTGTCCCTTATCCTTGAACAAGAAATTGTTCTTTCTCTTCATAGATTCATACATCACTGATTAGGTACCAAAGCAGAAGAGTGTCTCAGCCTTCTGGTCATAAGTCCTAGCAAAGTGTATTTTCTTGATAATTCCCCCCATTAGTCAATTGAATCGCCTATGTGGACTTTGGAGGTGGGATTTGAGCATCTCTACAGTATTGTCCCCATTTTCTATATAGTAATATCCCCACATTTTTCTTGTAAAAAGTTTTTGAAATAGGTTATATGCACATGGTTAAAAAAATCAATTCACAGACCATAGCATAGTTAAAAGTGATTCCCTTTCACCTTTGACCTTGAGTCCCTCATCAGACTGTTAACCAGTCTTTTGCATTCTTTCCACAGATGATTTCTGTGTATAGAGAACTGTTTGTATATAGACAGAGTATATATTTATGATGGGCACTGTGCTGAGGACCAGGGCTCTGAGCTGGAGAGCAGTGAGCAGCCACTGGCATATGTTGAGAGACCAGTTGGAAGGCTGGAGTGGAGACTGACATAGAAATACGGAGTTTGAGAAAAAGGGAGTACACTCAAGAGGGTGATTCTGAGGGAGGGATGTTGAAATGGAAACTGGGCCATGGTTGAGGGAAGTGGAGGGCTGACCTGTTCAGTAGTTTCACCACAAGCATTTTTGCTATGTAAATAATTGATCTTAAGGAAATTGCCATAAAACAAAAGAATAAGAGGGGCATTCAGAGGGAAAGAAGGAAAGGTATGGGGTGTGAAAAATGAATAACAACTTACAAAATATTGAAATACAAATATACTTTAAAAATTCAAGATAGGTGAGTACACTTGTATGGGTCAATGGCAATCTTGTATGAAAGTACGTTTGTTATATATTTAAGCACTTCAAAGTATACCTTTTTTTGGTATTTTTCACTGATCAAACTTACTGGTAGTGTGAAAACAAATGAAACGAAACTGCCACCTCCGGTTTTGGTTTTTTGATTTTCGTTTTTTTTTTGTTTGTTTGTTTTGTTTTGTTTTCTTTTTCTTTATGGCAGAACTGCTTTACAACCAGTTGCAAAGATGCTTGTTCCCCAGGACTTGGAGCTTGGGGAAGGCACACAGGTTTAGTGTCTATCTTGTGTGCACCACTAGGTGGGGCTCTCAGAGGAAGAGCTCTGACGCCTGCTCTCAGAACACTTACATTCCAGGACAAGTAGACAATCCCAGGATTGGTGACCCTTCCTGGCTGCAGGTGGGTGAGTTCACAGGATAGCATGGTGAAAAGGTTACCTTGGGTCATGCCTGGACCAGAAACATGAGCCAGGAATTACCATTCTCTGCTCCAGGCTGAGGGGACAGGAATGCAAAGCTTTGAGGTGAGAATGTCCAGACCCAAGGAAGGGTTGGGGTGAGGGATGGAAGGGCCTACGTGTGGACTTGAACCCTGCAGGTGCAAGAGCTATTCAAGTGGGGCTGCCTTGGCCTGTCGGGAAGGCGGAGGCCTGACAGGAGTCTGAAAGAATATTTCGGGAGCAGGCACAGGAGGACAAAGTGCCACCAAGGGGCCAGCAGAAGTTAAAAGTATGGAGTGTGAAACTCCCAGAACTTGGAAAACTTTGTTTCCCCAAGCCTTGGCTTGTGAGCAGCCAGGGCCGGAGCCTCCGAGAAACAATGCCTGTCCACTGGTGAGGCGGCAGGATACCTAATCCTGCTCCCCATTTCTTCCAAGAAGCACCACACACTCTCTGAGGCCAGGGCTCAGGCACCCAGAACAGCTTCCCGCTCCCTGGGCCCTCGCCCCGTTCCTCTTTGGGAGTGTTCCCTGCAGCCCATCTGCGAAAACAGACTGGGGGCCAGGTCTGTGCCTCAGGAATGAGGAGATAAAAGGGACCATCGGGCTTTTTCCACCAAAGGCGCAAGCATTTTATAGAACGGGCTGCAAGTTTTTGTTTCAGGAAATTTCATCATGTCTCCAAGAAGGGGAGGAGAAAGAAGGAGAGAAAGTGGGGGAGGGAAGAGAGGGAGAGAGAAAAGTTAATTGGCCTCAGATTTTCTCACTCCCTTTTCATGTTGGTAACACGAGGCGGCTCAGGTCAGGCTCAGGTCAGCGACGTTTGGGCTCTTTAGGGCCCCTCTGTGAATACCTCATTTCTGTAATAGTTTTTCCTTTCAAAACAGCTCTGCCTTCTTTGGCAGATGGTGACATTCCATTAGCATATGGAATATTTTTCAAAACACATCCGAAAGCATGTCTCTTATGGAGGAGACTGGGCGAAAGCAAACGAATGTTTGAAAAGTATGTTGGGAGCAACTCAACATTTAACAGAAGGCTCCCACTCTACCTCTCCCCCTCCCACCCCCCTGCATCTCCCCTCCTGGCTCCTGGGTTGTACTAAAACCAAAGGAGAGGCTAGGATTTTCCCCCAAAGCTTAAGTCTGTTGGCTTCCCTCTGACCATCATAGTGCATGAGCAATTGGAACAGCCTGAACCAGAGGACAAAGGGCACACAGTTCTTGACCTAGAAGGAACGTGGGCAAGTCTTTATGGTTGAGACCTTAGGGATAATGATGGATGCAACTTGCTCACTGAACACCTACTGTGTGCCCTTTGCAGTGTAATGTACTTTTTAAAACTTTCCCACTACAAAATAGCAAAGAACTGGCAGAGCAACTTCTTGAACACACAAGTCAGATCAGGGCATGACCCTGCCTAACAATCACGTTCAAATTCTTGTGATAGTCTGCAGCTATCTAGCCCCTGTCATTTGTATCATGCTATTCTCTGTCTGCTCCAGATCTATCACTTTCTTGCTAGTCTTTGTTTCTGCCTTGAGGTCTTTGCAGGTGTTATTCTTTCTATCTGGCTGGCATTCTCAGCTATTCAAATGACTGCTTTCACATCCTTCAAGTGTCAGCTCAAATACCCTCTTCTTGTGAAACCTTCCATGACCAGGTTATCTCAAGATCCCATTGTCACCCTGTTGCATCCTGTGTTCTATTTATAGTACAGTTCTAGAGTAATGTTGCTTAATGACAGGAATATATGTGAGAGATATATTGCTAGGCAATTTCACCATCACAGTGTAGTTACTCAAACCTAGATGGTCTTGTCCAGTACACACCTAGGCCATATGATACAACTGATTGGGACCACCAAAATTTAAACTCTTATATTTTGATAGTTTGTCATTGACCAAAATATCATTAGTTGGCACATGATTATATTATGTTTATTCCTTATTTGCATTTATTCAAGATGTGTTTATTGAAGGCCTACTTTGTGTTAGATACTGAGTTAGATGAAAAAACAGACTACTGTGCCCCCCACAAGCCTACATGTAGACTTGGGAAGGCAGATGAGAAAGCAAAGGGTTTATTTTCCACTTTTCTCCCCAGAAATGTAGACATCCTTGTTTGTCTTCTTCAGAGGCAATTTTAGGGTGTGATAATTAAGAACTTGATTCATAGTTCAGTGAAGGACTGACCCTCACTTCTAAAACAGGGGCAATGAAGCATTGAGCAGGCACTGGCTTTTGCGAGCACTCTTCCCAGCCCAATGTCTAGGTCATTCCTGCTGTCCACACCCAGTTTACCTGTCCTGTGAATGTTCCCTTCGCATTCCACTCTGTGGGGCTACTGGCTCTCTGTAAATTTGAGTCGTGTCCTTCAGCTCTTTAAGCCCAGTTTTGTGTTCAAAGTGAGAATTTAAATCACAGTAAAACTACTAATGCTCTTAAGACTCTATTATCCCATTTTCTGATCAACCAGTCTGTAAGTTGTGTTCATTAAGAGGTCAAAATTTTTGATTTCTGCATCTTTAGCTAAATAATAATGTCAGAGTTCAATATAATCTCAATATCTACTTCTCAGACTGGTATTTTCTGTCCTCTAATATGTTCATTCTTTTGATCTAAGGATAAGAGCCCAATTCAAACTGGATTATGAAAAAAATGAGCATTTTTTGGCTCATACTGAGCATAGCTATAGGAATGGACTAATTTCAGGCATGTCTGGATCTGGGAGCTCAAACTATGTCATCAGGTCTTGGGTCTTGCTCTATTTCCCTGCTCTCTTCTCCTCTTCCATGGTTTCATTAGAAGGCACCTCTCTTTCCACATGGTGGCAAGGCGTCTGCTACAACCCCAGGAGTATATCCTATCTCTGGTAAGAGCAGAATTTGCCGTCTCAGCATGCCCAAGAATCCTGGATTTAATCTTCTTGACTCATTGCATCACGTACCCATCCTTTAAACCATCACTGTGGTCAGGGAAATTTGATAATTTGGTTGGCCAAGCCTGGGTAACATAGCCACCCTAAAGCCAAGGCTGGGCCCACCTCATGCAGATAACCTGCCTTGAGAAAGGGAGGGAAGTGGAAGATCAGGGTATTGAAGTCTCAAAATTGGAGGAGGATGGGCAGATAGAACCTAGTATCCACTGCTGCTACCTCTAAGCATGTCTTTGTTCATGGGAAATAGCTAATTTTGCATGTTTTTTGAGGCGCAACTCAAATGTCACTTTCTACCATATTCACTGAGCAGAAGCTAAATCCTCTAGCCCTTGAACTCTTCCTGTGCCTTATGCCCTTCTCTTTGGCCACATAGATATTAAAGTGTACATGTAAGGACTGTGGATAGAGGGGCAAAGGTTCCCACCTTTGATGGCAGAAGGTGGGATTTCATTGCTCTAGCAGTGACTGAGGGGAATCCAGGCACCCAAATGGTTAAAGAGTGTATTCTCTGAAGGGGATTTGATTCTCCTCATGCACAAAGGCAAAGGAAGCATACTCGTAGTGTGAATGATTTTTAATAGAATTAGTGGCCATATAAGAAAAGAAAGGCTACTCCTAATAAAACTCTGAAAATTCTCCATCTCCTCATGGGCAAATAGCCAACCAAATAGCCTTGGCCTGAAGTGGGGCTACTAAGGCTCAGAAGTTTGTCACAATTTTAAGGTACCTCCTAGTGCAAAACAACAGGGAAGATATTAGGCAGGTCTCAAAGAGCTGGGACAGCAGGGTGGAATCAAAATTCAAAATGTGCCATATAACCCATTATGAAGTCAAGGTAATACTTGTCATTGTGTCTGCCAAGGACCACAAGCAGCCTTTCCCATGTGCTTCTCACCCATGTGTCTCTTCTAAGTATCTCTACATATCTTTCCATATGTAGCCCCAAGTCCCTTCCAACAATACCAGAGTAAAAGTCAAGGCTGAGAAAACAAGATGTCAGGCCCACCTGCTTTCCCTGTTATCTAGGTTCACCTGGTTCCACCTGGTTCCATCTGGGTTCCACCCCTAGTTTTCAGTAACTTCCCTACTGAAGAAGTCCAGTGCATGACCTAGTGGGACTTGTAATCCAAGGCGACTGCATGTGAGTGTAGTTGGGAGAAAATGGTGACTGTTCTATACTCCTTCCTCTTTCATGGAAGTATAATCTGATACAGTCTCTGCTCCTCTTTCTTTCTGATGACTTTTCTAGACTACTCACAGCATTCATTGAGATGAAAGCAGCCTAGCCTGGACCCCCAGGGAGTTTTCGCTTTCCTTCATGCCTGATCCATTCCTGGTGACCTCTGATCACAGGTATTGATAAAAGTATGTTGAATGCACAAACTCATTGATTTCCAAACTGTCAGGACACAATAAGTTCTCCCTTTTGTGGCACTTAGATTCTAAACTGAGCACATGAAAAATCTTAAAACATGATGAGTTTTGGAAAATACACAGAGGTGGTCATTCTTATAGCTATTTAGAGTCTGGGAACCACCCAGATGGTCAAAGGAACCCAAAGATAAGTCTATGTGGAGATGGTTGCTCACATGATTTTGTTTTTTAAATAACTATCATGAAGGGTAGGGAGATGAGAGAGGTAAAAAGGAGAAAAGATGTTGGAAAATTCTGAATTGTCAATTTTCAACAAGTTTCACTCCATTCTGGGACAATATGAGGTCTTTTCTCTATCTTTAATGTGTTTCAAGAGACTTGTTTGCTTTGGAGAGAATAAATGTAATCATAGACCTACATGCACAGAGAGAACAGACAGTGTGTAGTTTGAGTGTGGGTTCCAGTCTTGCTCACTGGTCTGACATACACCCTGTCCCTGGGTTCCACAGAGGTTTATCTGTATTATCTGCTGGTGGTTGCTCCAAGGTGGCCTGCATGCTCCTGCCCAAAGACAGGCCCTAAAGCTTGGGGTCAAACTCCAGGGGTATGAGACACAACTCAGATGCCTCCATAACTCTGTGGGCTGGAAAGCAGAATTTAGGCAGGTGAAATCCATCTCCACCTTTTCCTTGAGTCTTGGTGAGCATGATTTCATTTTCAAGTTAAGCATAGATCTTGACCACCTTCTCCCCACCACCTTTTACAGTCTATCTCACCCTCCAAACAAGAGCACCATGGCATTGTTATTCCAGAAATAAGGTTTTGTGTTTGTGATGTCCTCCAGGTGATTTCGGGGCCAGTCCTCTGAGTCCTCTCGTGGGGTTTTAGCATCAAGTGTCACAACTGCAGTCTCCCTTAGGAAACATGGGACCGGTGAAGTCCAAATGGTCTGGGACTTCAAAGGTGACTTCTGAGGCCAACAGGCTTCCTGCTGAAGCCCAGGCCCCTCCCAGCCAGTATTTGGTCACCATGGAAGGCCCACTTCTCTCAACGTGGTTTCTACACTCTCACATTTCCCTGAGTAAAATCATCAGAAGAAGAGGCTCCCAGTGCTGACCCATTAATGAGGAGCCTGGCTCTGCTTGGGCTGATGCCTGGGCGGGATTCCTGGCTCAAATGGGGTGTGTACTGAGATCAGGCAGCTTCATAGCGGGAGTGCATGGACCTTCACTTCATGGCTCCATATCACCCTGTTTCTTGGGACTCTATTTTTTTTCCCTGCCACCAACTTGTTGACTTCAGATTTTCCTATATAAATGCTACAGGGACGTGGCCCGCTCAACAAAGTTACTTGGAATTACTGGGAGGGGTTTTTTGTTCTGACCTCTTTATAGATCACCACACAGCCAATGGATGGGCTGCCCTTGAGTCAGGTGCCTAGCTCTTGTCCAATCCGTAGCCATCCCCAAACCATTTCCTTCCCAGGCTAGGGATGGTGAATGGATCTGTGGGTGATTTCCCCGGGAAGGGGCCTTGGAAATGGCTGCCAAGACGTTCTCAGGTCAGGGCACTCTACTGCATCCTTCAGCCCATCCAGCTCTGTATTAAACTCTGGCAAGGTCAATTCAACTGATGAGATATCGGAATTTATTTTCTTGAAATTACTTGGAAGTCTTAAAGATTTAAAGGGCAGATTCCCCCATTCTCCGAGGCACGAGTGTGCTCTCCAGGAGGACTTACATTTACAGAGCAACGTAATCCCGCATGCCCTTCCCATCCTAGCCACCATTGGTATTGCTGTTGGAGTCTGGCTTATCTCCTAACGTTTGGCGCTTGGGCAGCCCATCGCAGACTTATTTGGAGTAGATCCGTGGGGAATGCACTCAAATGAAATTAGGTTGTGCATACTCAGCATGTTAAGGCAGGGTTTTCTGGCCAAAGGGCCTCAGTCTATTTCCTGTCATTATTTAATTGTCTTTTATCTCTTTTTTCTGAAGATCCCTTGAAATGTTTTCTAGTGTATTTCCTGTGAGACAAGAGTTCTATGGCATATTAAGTATTAGAAGTGAAAAGAATTCTGTGATCAAGTAGATTTGGGAAGTAATGGATTAATGAAAGTTTTTTTTTTTTTTTTTTGGATTAATGAAAGTTAATGGACTTTTTGTTACTTACTACACTCTGACTTCTCAGTCCCTTTCATGTGCTAATATATGTTGTGACCTCCCAGGGAGGTCATGGACATTTCCTGTTTCTGTGTTTGACCTTGGAACCGTGTTGCCCCTGTGAGTATCTCACAGGACCTGTGTTCTGAGAAAAGCTGCTTTCGGCTGGAAGGGAATACTGTATTTCCCCTCTAGTGGCTACATGAGATTTAGATAATTTGCTTATTTGGCTGCTCTGTTATTGCTGGATGTGGGAGGACATGCATGTGTCACTGGATGAGACTGTCAGAAGAGAGGTTGCCTGCTCCTCCTGTTGGTCCACTGGCTGGGGTTGTTATGGTGATGGGAGGGTGGCTATAGACCAGGGTAGGGATTAATGCAGCTACTTTGGGCAGATTTTTTGACTTGGCTTTGAATCACAGCATTGTCTACTTCAAATTATACTCTACAAGAACCCTGTAAAATATGTAAAGGTCCTGAAAAAGCTGGTTTTTGTCTTAAGTGTACAGTACTCTAAGATCCTAGAGATTTAGGTTGCTGAAGAAGTTGCTAGGAGGAGGAAGGTACTGGATCATGCATTAGTTCTGGCTTTCTCAACTTCAGCACTGTTGATGACTGAGTGGGCTCATCCTTGATTAGAAGTGGTGACTCTGGTGCATCTGCAAAATATTTGGCAACAGCCCCACTAGATGCCAGTAGCACAGATTCCTACTCTTTGCCCCACTTTAACAATCAGAAAATCATCTCCAGATATTGGCAAGTGTCATTTGGCAGGTAAAATTATGCCTGATTGAGAACCATCTCTTTATGGAAAGCCTGACTAGAGTCTGTGAGGCTTTCGGGGTAGATTATCATACTCTTGGAGAAAGGAAAATAGTGTTCTCATGCAAAGTGCCTGGTCTGAGAGCCTATGAGAACTGCCAACTAATTAAACTCTCTCTTTGGGACATTTTCTTAACTCATCCTAAGGCTCATGTATCTGTTGAGGTACATGGTTGAAGTTACAGAAAACCCAACCCAAAATGGTCTAAGCAAAAGAAAGAATTTTTTGGCTCATGTAATGGAATAGTCCAGCATAGTATAAGCCTCAGGCAAAGCTGGATCCAGGTGCTTAAGCAATGTTATCAAGAATCAAGAATTTTTCCATCTCTTCGCTCTGATTTCCTCAAGTTTGGCTCCATTCTTAGACTCTTCCCACATGGTGGTAAGACAGCTGCTAGGAGCCCCGGCCTGTACCTCACTACAACAGATCTGGTGGGGAAGGGGGAGCTGTTCTTCCCTCACAGTTTGAATGAAAGTTCTGGATTTGATTCCTGTTGGCCCAGGAGACCGTGCTTCTCTCATTAGTTCGGCCAATTCACACCCCTGTCCCTGGAGCCTGGGGTGGAGCCAACACCACTGAATCATTCAGTTGGGAATGGGGAAGGGATGATTCCTCAGAGGAAAACTGGGATGACTTCCTGAAGAGAGGTCTATGGATCCAGGTCAGGCAAGCTCCTCGTTTGCCCCATGAATAATGAAAACCACTATAACCATAGCCAGTAGTGAGTGCCCCTATTTATGGAACATAAGCCCTGTAGAAGTGCTCTGCACTGCAGCAGACCCCTTACTCACAGGGGTATGCTCCAAGTCCCCCAATGGGTGCCTGAAATTGAAATTGCACCAAATTCTGTATATACTCTGCTTTTCCTATGATAAAGTGTAATTGATAAATTAGGCACCATAAGAGATTAGCAAGAATAACTGGTGATAAGATAGAAAGATAGCACTATAATGTAATAAAAGTTATGTAAATGTGATTTTTCTCTCATCTTTCAAAGGCTTTTATTATACATAATATTTTCATATTCAAGGTGGATTGGGGGAACTGAAAGCTTGGAAAACAAAACTGAATGAAGGGGAACCAATATATACCTATACCCCACCCCATCTCAAGAGGCAGCTATTGTCATTCTATTTTGCAAATGGGTAAGTGTAGTGTCAGAGGAAGAAGAAATGCACAAAGTCACATAGCTGGGTGGTGGCTGAGTCGCAGACCTGGAGCACTGCTTTGTGTCCTGCAGGGCACCCTCTCGAATCCCCTTTTGCTTGACAACAATCCCGGCAGATTTCACAAGGTCTCATTGACAATGTTCTGGAATGAGGTGGGGAGACAACCCTTCAGGGCCCTGATTAGCTTGTACAATATTCTGCGCTCAAATGAATGGCAGCTGTGACAGAAATCCCTTAAGGGCCATTCATGACAAAGCAAGACAGTGAATGCCCCATTGGCATTTTTAGGCTTCCCCCTGTTTCTCCTGCTCTGTCTGTTTTCCTGGACTCCCCATCAGCCCCTAAAGTTGATCTATCTTCAGCTCCCTGGCTCATTGTTAATAATAGCTAGCAACTCTAAAGAGCTTACCAGGAGTTGGGCATTGTGCCCTGAGATTATCGTGATATCATTTCATCTATCTTTTGCAAATATCAATGGCTATTAGTACACCCATTTTACAGATGAAGTAAACAAGGCATAGGGAGGCTAGGTGACTTGCTGAAGGTCACCAAGCCGACAGGTAGGACAATTGGAATTTGACTCAGGCAAATCCATTGCCTTTACCATCATATAAAACTTCAGAAACTGCAAACCTGTGTCCTGTAAGTCAAAATTGGCTTACAGATCTATTTTGTTTGGCCCAGAGAGTGCTTCAAAAAACATTTGAATTAGTTGCCAATGTTTAAAAATCAGGAACCTGCACATTAAAAAACAAAATCCGTTCTTTCCTACTTCTGTGGAAAAAAAATTGAAAGATTGGCAGTCCTGGGCCTGCATTCCTGTCTGACAGAGATTAGCTGGAGTTGACAGCTCAGTGCCAGCTATCCCCAATGCCACAATCCCCATCACTCCCTATTGCCTTTCCCGTACCCATGCTGAGTGTCCTTCCTTTGGCTTGTTATATGCATTCTTTTCTTTAGGCTCTTCAAGCTTTACCAGCCTTGTTGTAGGGGTGTTTGAATTTGCTTCTCCACCACCCCATTGCACTCCATTATGTTACCCCTCCTGGCTTTTGGCCACTGGTTTGGGGTTGCTGGTGGCTTTCCCTGTTAATTTAGTGGAAAGATCTCTCTCTGGTAAAGATATGACTTGGACACTAGAATAGTTGGAAAAAGCTCCACTATTCCTTTCCTCCAGTGCCTCTATCACCCCTCCATCCCTCACTATCCTTGGTTTATTGACCATTGGGGCCACTTTCTTGGCAGGGCTTGCCTCAGGTACATGACCATTTTTTCTTGCTCCCCTCTGAGCCCCCTGGCATTTTCTTCCTAATCCTCCTCAAGAGAACCATCACTTGGATTATCATGAAACCTGAGCACATGAGCATGAGGTATAGCTCTTTACAACCGATGGACCATTTCGTTTCTGCCTTGGTCTGTTTGTTTAAACTCTCTGCTGGCAGAACCCTGGATCGGGGCAGAGTTCCATGGCATTCTCAGGCAGATGTTCTGGCCTGTTACAGGGCCTGTATTAAGAGCCAGGACAAGGGAGCTGGTGGCTGGGAGCCAGGCTGGGGGTGGGAGGTGAAGGGCACTCACAGGTGTGCTGGGGGAGGAGAGGGATTGTGATGAAAACAGCAGCTCCCAGAGCTTTCGTAAATGGGATTGACAGGCCCCACTTCATGCATGAGAACACTGAAGCTCAGAGAGGTAGAGACACTTGCCAAAAGACACAGAGCTAATCGAGAAGGGAAGAGAAGTATTTTATATTGTTTATAGCATAAGGATGTGTAAGTGATGGTGATAGTGGTGATGATAGCAACTGCCATGCAGTGTGGATCTGAAAAGTCTTCTGGGGTGTGGACACTGCAACCTACCTGTTAATGTGTTACCTGCTGCTAGTCCAGCGTGCTTCTTCCCCCAGTTACAGAATCGCCAAGTGTGAGGACACTGCATCTGCACTGGACAGGTGGTTCAGGTTTACATGAAATGCCTTGATTCTTTGTTTCTTCATCTGCAAAATAGTGAAGGATATTTCGTAGAGATGTTGTGAAAAATAAAGGGTAAATTAGTCCAGGAAAGCAAGGGGGCGTGGCATGCTTGCTGAATAAATGTTAATTTTCCCTTTTTCATCATGAAGCCTCAGCTTGAGGCCTTGCACAGAGCAGGCATCAGTGAAGACTAAGAAGCCCCAAGTTCTTATTGGGATTGAGGGGTAGAGGTCAGATTCAAACTCCAGCTCCTCAGTGTCCTACCAGTGCCATCTAGGAAGGAAGCATCATCCATCCTTATTAGTAAAGTGGGTGAATGAGAAGGATAATGCTTCCCCTTTGAGGTTTACGGCACATAGTACTTACACAGCCATGTTATTAGGACTGAGAACATGTCTCCTGCCCAGGCCAGGGCTGAACGTGAGGGGTCAGAATCGCACAGCCTTTCCCTTTCCTCCTGGGACTCAATGTGAAGCAGAGAATACCTTGAACATTCTCACCCTTAAACCTTGGAAGCTGCAGGGTTCTGGGTGAGCAGGAACTAGTTTCATCAAGAAAGGAGGAAACAGAGTGGCAGGCAATCTTTACTGAGGGCCTCCTATGTCCACCTGCTTTGCTTAAGTCAAGTATTCACTTGTCAGTCACAAACTCAGGTTTGCAAAAATACAACTTTATTTCTAGAAGACAGGCGGACAACTCTGGTTTTTTAGCTCCCCCGTGTGCTTCAGGACAGATCATTTAATCTAACCATTTTCTGGCTTTTCTCCCTGTCATTCAAGGATTTTGCTCAGAGACTGGGTTTACAGTAAGTCACGTTCGGGCCTGACTATCCCTAGGGTTCGCCTCTTGGCAGAAGTGGTGTTGGGGGTCTGCCGAAAGAGGTCCATCTCTCCTCAGGCTCCTCTCTGCTTCTCTCTAGTCAATCTTCCTTAACCCGTGCACTTGTCTTACCAAAAGGTGACTGTGATCATCAAATGCCATTTGACCCTGAAACTCTGTGAGACCTCAGCCATAGCTGCCCCCTCACTCCCAGCCCCCTCCTCCCCCAACATGGTTGGAGCCCAATCAGGAAACTTTGGGAACTTGAAGCTCTCCATTGCATCTCTCAGATGCTGACAGCCAGTGCTGCCATCTGCATGACCTCTTTGTTCATCTCCCACCCCCCAATGTCGGGTCACTTCCACCTTGTGATAATCCAAGAATGCTGCTACAGGTGCACCCACAACAGGGGCTCATATTGGCCACCACCCTTGGGGATGGAAATAACAACGAACCCACAGAAGTATGCGCTCAAGGAGATAGTTAGTTGCTTCAATTCACTTACTTGGGAAATGGACATTGGAACCCAGGGCTGTCTGATTATAAAGTTGACTTCCCTTCTACCTCATAGCTCACAAGTGCTTTTGTGTTCCTTGCATTTACCTGAAGGAAATAAAGTCCTAGAAAGGAAAATGACTTACCCAAGGCCACCCACTATGGGGCTGAATCAGGATTTGGGCTCAATTCTCTAGGGCACAAGCTACTGCTCCTGTTGTCCCAGTCCCAGAGGTCCCCTGGCTGGGGAGCCATCGCCTAAATCTGAGGATGAGCTGGATATCCACTGGATGCCATTATTTCTCTATGGAAAGCTAGCTTGGCCTCCTCTGGAGCAGGAAAATAGCATTTACCCCTTCCTCGGGCAAGGAAGTCACATATAGAATGCTCAGGTGTGGACATCTTCTCTTTGTGGCTCAAAGACAGGAGATAAAATCTGTTTTCTTGGCTAGGAAGACTGTATACAAGCCAAATCCTCTCTCCACTGGAGGCCAGTGGCCTCTGTGGACCCCATCCCCCACCACCTTGGCCTAGAGTTAACTCCTAAATTCTGTGAGTTAACTCTCCCTTGCCCTGATCTCTAAAAATTAAACCTTCCAAAACAGCAACTGCACATAGGAACAGACTGCCATCTCCCTACAGGGTTAGGTCAATGGGAGCAGAGATGATCAGGGCAGAGATGATTAGGCTGTGACCCTGCCCAGACCCAAGGTGCTGAGGCCACAGAACTGACAGGAAATGCTCATGACCTGAGTGCAGGGCCTGAGTCAAGAACCTGGATGAATTTAATACATTGAGAACAGAAGTATACATTCAGATTGCAGGGGGAGTGGAATCATTCCTAGGGGCACTGATGGGAAGGACAGAGGGAGTGGGCATTGGAGGCACTGCCTATCAAAATGGGAGGGCATGGGTCTGTATGGTCGGAATCATAGTGAAGTATGGGAGGCTGGGAGATAGCAGGGGCTGCCAAAGGGAAGAAGCTCCCAAAGAAGAGGCTTGGGGCCCTGCTGTCATCCACAGAGGCCCACCTGCTTCTTATCTTTTGATCCTATCATTAGGGAATGAGTTGGGAAAGTCACTTGACCTCTTGAAGTCTAGGAGGCATTGGGATCATAGATGTGGAAAGTAGTTTGAAAAAAGCAAAAATGGGTGGTTCTTGTATTTATCAAATAAATGTTATGATACCATTTATGAAAATAATCTTCAACGAACACTCCAACAGTGAGGCCCAAATTACTAAGGGGCAGACAGGAAATGGAGAAAAGATCTCAATTAACCAATGGGATAAAGTTTGTCAAGAACCAATTATATGGGATGAAGTATATGCTTCACCCCCCAAATTAATATTTTGAAATTCTAACCCCT
The DNA here is from genome assembly GCA_004024945.1 of Uropsilus gracilis. Lineage (NCBI taxonomy): Eukaryota > Metazoa > Chordata > Mammalia > Eulipotyphla > Talpidae > Uropsilus > Uropsilus gracilis. Next base: position 18,139 of record PVHY01005781.1, on the reverse strand, counting down.
AGCACTTCAGAATAGGACTGTATTTGAAAATAGCATCTTTGTACAGGCGATTACATTAAAATGGGATCATTAAGATGAACCCTAGTATAACAGTACTAGTGTCCTTACATGAAAAGAAATTTGGACACACAGAGAGCAGGATGCAAGTACAGACCTGTGCAGCTAGAGGAGAGAGGACCCTCTGTAAGCTAAGGAGACAGACCTCAAAAGAAACCAAACCTGATCTTGGTCTTTCAGCCTCCAGAACTTTGAGAAAATAATTTTCTGCTGTTCCAGTCACCCAGTTTATGGTATTTTGTGGCAGCGCTAGCAAACCAATATACTACTGAAACCCCATTTTATAAAAGGGAAGGAAAGGAATTTACTCCTTTGTTCAGTAAAACTTTATGGGATACCTACTATATGCTAGGCACGACTCCAGATGCTGGGGGAAATGTAATGAACAAGATAGACAGGCAGACAGACAGGAAATGTATCCAGCACTTTTATATCTAGCCTCTCCTGTCATCTTTACCCCGATCCAGTGAGGAAGCAGAGGCCCACAGCTTTAAAAATGACTTTCCAAGAATGCATATTAGAGTTCAAGAGGAAAGTCATAATGATTTTACTCCAAAGTATGCTTTCTTGTCTCTACCCCTTGGGGTCTCCCCAGAACTGAATTTTCTTATGTTGTTTATCTACTGTCATATTAATTTGGATGTATATGGTTGCAAGTAATAGAATAACTATCTAACAGTAGTAAAAGGAATGAAGGCATCTTATATTAGTAGCTACAGTAAGGCATATGTTCCAGATTGGTTCAATTATTCAAAATTAACATCCAGATTCTCTTTGTTTATTCTGGCACCTGCCCGCAATGTATTTCCTTGAAGAGTCCAACTTCTTATTTCATAGTATTAAGATGGCTGCCACAGTTCGGAGCATTGTGTCTTCATGTCTTATATGCGAGAGAGAATGTGGGTTTTTCTACTTTTAGGGAGGAAAGGACTTTCCCAGAGACTTTGCAGGTACCTCTGATTAAAACTGGGTGACAGCTTGGCCTTGTATACAGGGACTGGGAAAGTGAGTATCTGATAAAAGAGCATGGGAGTGTCCTGGATTTCTTAATCAGTCATGTGTCTCCACGAGCTGGGCATATCCAAGTGCTACTTCAAAGACAAAGTAGAGCTTGGTTGTTGGGGAACAGGGGGCACCTTAGGTACATGTCTTTCCTGCTGGCCCCAGCTTCTCTCCAAATGATTGCATTCTGGAAGTGAGGAAAGAAGGCTGACTGTGCTGGTTTGCCTGTTCTAATGGGCGAATGGAGGTGGTGATTGGAACGGTGGGCATCCTAAGTGCAGAAGGAGGAGGATGGAGAGAACTAGAAGCTTCAGGAAGCAGGGAGTAATCATGCCCTTTCTGTGGCTAGGGGTCCCCACCAGGCATCACTCGCTCGCTCAGCAGGTGTTTATTCTGAGAGTAAAGGAACCGAAGTAGGACCAAGGAAACTGCAGTTGCAGGGATTCCCATCCACCCACCCACCCTGTCACCTATTGTCCTTTAACACTGCAGTGCCCTGATACATTCCTTTTGGAGCCTGGTCTCAGTAAAAATGTTGTCTCTGCCGAGGTTTGAACATGCTTTCTGTTACCGGGAAATGAAAACTATGCAACTCGATGTGTTTCCCTTTCTGCCTTAGCTTCCAGAAGCCAAGAGCCAAATGTGTCGCCCAAGTGCTGGGGGCTGTGCTCCCCGGTTTCTAAAGCACCAGTATGGCTTCCTCCAGGGGGCGCTGTTCAGGTTCACGTGCGTGGGTAGGAACGCCTAGGTACCCGAGCGGGTGAATGGGAAAGATAGTCACCCAGGGAAACACAGAGGCACCAAACCTGTCAGGTGTCTTCCGAAACTCCGCCCCCTCTCCGATCTTAGAGAAACAAATAAGGGAAGGAATGGGATCTGTCAAAGCTGAAACCAAACATTTTGGCTATCTTAACGACCACTGAATCACCGAGTCCACCGTATTTTTCCACTTTCAAGTTGTTTCTGGGCTGCCGTGGAGACACGCCCTTCCTGGATTTAATGGCTTCGCTGTCACGCGGTGGGGAGGAGGCGTGTTTACTTTTCGCAGGGAAAATAGTGGTTAAAGGTGGGACGGGTGGACCTGATTAGTAATCCAGTGATTTATCCCATGAACGTTCTTTGGGTTTTCCTAGTGGTTTGGTCTTGAACTTTGGCTGAATGAAGTAGGGGAGGGAGTAGGAGGAAAACGGCTTCGAGAACTCTGGGGTGAGGGAGGTTTCAGGGACAGGTGGAGGTTTGCACAGTGGAAGGATGTCATTCTCTCCGTTGTCTGAGACTCTTGTGTATCCACTTGCTCGCTCGCTCGCTCACTCACTCACTCACTCACTCACTCACTCACTCACTCACTCACTCACTCACTCACTCACTCACTCACTCACTCACTCACTCACTCACTCCTAAGATGAGGGCTTCAAAATTCTGAGCTTGTATTCAGTGCTTCGAAACCATTGTCCTGCCCTGGTCCACGGTGATGAGCAGGCATCCCTGCCTTCAGCAGAGATCCAGACTCCATAGGGGCAGCAGTCAGGCAGTTAGATCATTCCCATAGTTTGTTCAAGAGATAGAGGAGGTAATAATAGTTAATACTTATTAGGCATTTTCCAAGTACTACACTCTGTTCCAAGGGCTTTTTTACTTATTAACACCTTCATTTCTGTTGGCAATGCAAGGAACTAAGTCCTGAGAAAATGGAGACAAAGAAATGGAAGTAATATGCCTGATGTCACATGGCACACAGGTTGCATTTAGGTGGTGTATCCAGCCTTTTTTACACCACACTTCCCACCAATGAGATGTGTGTACTTTAAAAGGGAAGGATTCCCAGTTCTAAAATGCTATAGACCAAGAGCTATAAGGGTGGGTGCATTCTCAGTGGGGAAGTGAAGGAATGCAGGAAAGGTCAAATAATGGGATTCTATTGAAGGTGGGGTTAGGATGGTCTGAGTTTATCTGAACAGTTCTTTGGCACCTTGGTGGACTGTGCAGGTGATAGGTTAGAGCTAGGCAAAGTGGACCCTGATGTCTCAGCCTTCTGGAACCTACTACCACTTTTGCCCTGATTTTCCCTGGGGATTTCCTTCTGTGGCCCCTGGATCTCAGGCTAAGCGTTTTGACTAGCAGTGTAGGTCTGATTCCTAAGCCTCCCTTCCCCCTTAGTCACTGTGATGGCTCAGAACGTGCATGTGATCTGAGTCACCACTGAGATTCAATTCTGGGATTTTTGTTTGACCCACTGGGAAAAGGTAATATAAGCCTAGAATTGCAGGGACTATAGAGTTACTACTTGAGAAGAACCTGCCTGAGAATGAAGCTGGTGCTCATAATAAGGCCACAAGTTGGGTGACTTAAACAACAGCAATTTATTTTATCACAATTCTAGAGACTGGATGTCCAAGATCAAGATACCAGGAGGTTTAATTTATTCCAAGCCTTCTTTCCTTGACCTGCAGATGACCATCTTCTGTCATCTTCACATGGACTTTCCTCTGTGTCTATCACTGCTCTAATCCCCTCTTCTTATAAGAACAACAGCCATATTGGATTTGGGCCCACCCATGTGACCTCAGGTTATCTCAATTACCTCATTAGAGATGCCATCACAAAATACAGTCACAGTCAGAAGTACTGGGGATTAGAACTTTACCATAAGAATTTGTGTTTGTGGGGTGTGATGCACAAGTTAACACAGGAGAAAATGTACAAATCTTGAGAGCCTGCATTCTGTTTGAACTTTAGGATCCAACTGTGCCTGTAGCTGAACTGGTATTATCCTGGACTCTTGAGTTTCATGAGTACTTAGTAAGTACCTAAGCCCCATTCCCCTCTTTCTGTCTTGAACTAATTGAATTAGTTTCCTGTTGTATATAGCCAAATTTCTGAGTAATATTGTTAAGATAGTCTAATTACAATAAATTACAACTTGTGAAAGTAGTGCTTATATTTGCACCCAGGTCTGTCCAATTCCACAGGATATATAGGTAGCAAATACTGAGACAAGACAGCTGAGTTGGCACCAGCCCCTTCTCATTTAGGCAGGAACTCATACCTAGTCCCAAGCTGTGCAAGGACTAAAGAAAGGAGAAACCTCCTTTACCACCATGTTCCTTAGGTGTAGAGTAGGTGGGGTGTTGCGGGTAAAAATAAAAAGAAGTTTGGGTTTTAAAAAGCTTTTGAGGAGGAAAGGACTATTTGTGAAAGCTTTGGATGGCATAGTGAAGAATGAACCACGGCTTTCACTTCCCAGATTGGCAGGTGCTGACGAGGGCTGCTCAGGTGGAAGCTGGAAGGAGCAGCAGCTTCGATGGATAGCAGACAGGAGCCTCTGAGAAAACCACCTGCTGGACTTGGCTTTCTGAGACTTTGTGGAGAAGATGAGCAAAAAGGATGCTGCCACAGAGGCAGTCTTCATCAGCCATCCAAAAATGGGACAAGAGAAATAGAACTGAGATGAGGAGGGAGTTCAGCCAAAGAGGACCCAAGAGATTCTTCACTGGCAGAGAATGGAGTGGGAAACTCCCCTGCATCCCTACTAGCACTGGTCTTTGGTAGTAAGTAAAGTGCAGTGGGTATTAGGTTCGCAATGCCCAACTGTACTGAAATCCACCTCTTTAACGGCCCTTTCTCTTATGAACCTAAAAGCAGCAGAGAAGAAGGTGGCCAGAACCAACAAAAGCATCACTGCTGCACAGTCAGGTTTTCTATTTCAAGGACAAGGGCACCAGCCCACCAAAGAAAAAGGCCTGGCCCTTCCCAAGGGGTTGGGATCATGTTTGGGTTCTGCCTGCTGCCCCCAGACTGGGATTGCCCTGAGAGACAGACTGAGAGCAAAAACAGGTGCATTTTTTTTTTTTTTTCGTGAGAAAGGAAATACATTTGGTAAAATGGCAATTAAAAGTGTATTATCAAGAAAAGAATTTCTTGGATGAGGTTCAATTGGGAGATAGAAGGCAGAATCTTAAGCAGAAAGGAGGAAACTGAGGCATGGAGAAGACCCCACACATGATGGCTCCTTGCATGCAAGGCTATAGGCACCATCATTATAGGACACAGCAGTGGTTCAGGGTCTTCTTTCCTATGCTCAGGGCCTTGCTTCACTTCTCTGACCTGGTCACCCCACAACTCCATTCCACACCCTGATCCCAAGGCACTGGGATCCCTTTCTCACCTGTGTGCTTGGGTTTCTCTTTCTTTCAAATTCTCCACAGGCAGGCCTACCAGATAAAACACAAAGCACCCAATTAAAATTGAAATTAGAATTGAATCAAAAGTGAATTTTCAGTTAGAAAAAAATGCTATTTATCTGAAATTCACACTTAACTGAGTATTCTGTCTTTTTATTTGCTAATTCTGACTGTCCTACCCAGAGGGCCATGCTCTGCTGTGAGGTTGGTGGAAGGGGATGTCTGCCCTGTTCATTACCATGCTTAGACTGGGAAAATTGGATTGATTGTTCTGTTGAATATAGAAAGGCCAAAAAAGCAGAAGCAAATAGCATCTGGAATTCTTCAAAACCTCTTCTTTTTATAAAGGCACCTGCCTGATTTGTTTTCAAAGTCACCTTGGCCCAGAGACCTGGATTTTCTTATATGGTCATGCCTTTTTTTAATTCATTTTTCGAAACACTGAAGACCCACCTGCCCTTCCTCCTGGGTTATCTACAGGCAGAAAGTTCAAGGATCTTTTGTGAAGGATGGGATTTCTAATGAGTCCTTGTCATTCAAGAGCAGGTGAAGGAAGGATCTGAGCTTAAATGGAAATAATCTATGGGGCTGACTGTCTAGACAGGGCTTGCTCCTCTGGACGGGAGCAAAGCAGACACAGTGGGCTTTGGCCAAAGCTGAAACTGAAGCCTCCACCGCCCATCCTCCCTGAGCCATCCTCAGACCTGGCTGTCTGGGTCCTAGCCAAAATAGGCCTGAGGCTATTTCTTGCTCCAATTTCAAAGAACTCATGCTTCCACTAAAAGAAAAGCTTGAATTTTCATCGTGAAAAATTAAACAAAAGGTAGGAAACAGTGGATGCTTCCTCCTCTTTCTTATCTTTTTGTTTGGGGAAGGTGGTGAAAGAAAACAAATATTTTAGCTACAAAGCTTTGGCCTGAGATCAAGTTTAGAAAGAAAAGCGTCTACTAATTGAAAACATCATTTGGGGGGCCTCTAAAATCAAGGGAAACAGGTGCAGTTTGTGGTTTCTAGAGAGAGGGTTTTTTTTTTTTTTTTTTTTTTTTTGGAAAAAAAGAAGGAAAAGTGACGCAAATAGGTCAGCACTTCTTTTATTTTTCAGCCCTTAATTACTTAGATGATCGAAAAGACTGAAAAATTAAAAGGAAAACCAACTTTCATCCTTTTAGGTGCCATCCCAAATCCTGCTTTTGTTTTTCTTTTCTTTTTTTAAGACTAGGTCTTGCTATTTTTGCCTGTGGAACTGCAGGCTCTCGTTGCCCGAGGTACCACAGACTCAAGCAATCCCTAGCCTCAGCTTCCCAGGTAGCTGGGATGACAGGCGCGCACCACCACGCCCCGCTTTTTTTTTTTTTTGGAACTAGGTCTCGCTACAGGCCCCAGGCAGGACTCGAACCGCGATCCCTAGCCCCGTTTGCTTCATAGGCTGAAGCTTACAAGCACGAGCCACCGTGCCCGGCCTTGCTTTTGTTTTTCTTTCAAAGGCTAAAGAGGGAACAACTGTATATAGCAATTTTGATAATATTCTGTGACAATACTGTTCATTCAGAAGTGGATTCCTACACTTCATTTTTATTCTTAATCCTGTGGAGAAAAGCCTGGATTTCCCTCCTTTTTTTTTCCATACAAGATTAGCAGAATAGGTACTTTTACCATCTCAGTGGTACAGTTTTCAATGTTTTCCCTAATTGTTTGGGGGTAGAAATTTCAAAGTCAAAAAAGTTTGGGAGAAGAGACTATTATTTGTGCACCAGCAGTGTATTGTGTGCTTGAACATGTACCTTTCTTCTCTACATCCCCACTTAACTCTGTACCAGTTTGTTTTCTTTCTTAACCTTTCTTTGATGGTTAGGAAATGGAAGCACAGAGGCATGTGGTGTACCCGAGATGGCCCAGCCAAGAGGTAGCAGCATTGAACTTAACCATGTCTGTGAGACTGTCAAGCTTTTGCTCCTTCTGTTACCTCCCATCTTTGCAAGCAGGGGGTGGCAAATTAAGTCAATGGCTATGAAAATGCACAGAAGCAGTGTTCTTCAAAATAACACAGCATCTTCCAACACTAGGGAAATATTCAATAGGTTTATTTTCAGTCGTGTACATGTTATTGCCACATTTTAAGAAGAGATCCTGAGCTTCATGTTAGGAAACTTGATCGGACAAGGTGGTCCTTGGAGTCATTTTCTTCCAGAAGTTTCTATCATGTAGTAAAGGTCTGTTGCTATGGTTCAAATATATGTGATACTTTTGGAGGGTAACTGCCTTCAACATAGCTGATAATAGCCATCCCTTCCCCCCCCCCAAAAGGAGTTACTTCTCTGTTGCTTTAGATTGTAAGTTTCAAAAAAGACATACCAAGCTGTGGTTATGGCCTTCATTAGAATTCATAGTTTCCTTTTAAAGGATAGAAGAGGAGGAAGAAGGAAAAACAAAGTTTTTGTGATGTGAGCTGATTGACAGGACTCCCTCTTGAGTCCTGTCTGAGTGAGAAAAGAAGGCAAGAAGGGTATAAAAAGAGCTTAGAAAAAGAAGGGATTTAGTCATTTTTGGAGGAGAATGGAAGCTTGGCGATAAGGCTGAGGCTGCCTGAAGCCTGCAGCCCACCGGCCTTTGGTCTGGGCTGGTGAACTCATGGCTTTAGCATGTACAAGCTGAGTGTGTGTGCTGAAGGAGTCTAAAAAGTTTGGAGGTTTGAACCTTGTGTTGGAATTTGTCTTATTTAGTTTGACTCAAATGCTTTTTGAGAGGCCGTGAGAAGGCCTAAGATGGACTTTGTTTTGGTTCCTGTGCCTTGGAGTTTTTCTACTGCCTAAAGCTGAAAAAGTTGCAGTAAGAAGAAAAAGAACACGTTTTTGACTCTATGCTTGGAAGAAAATTGGAACAGATGCCAAAGGAGGAAAAGAAGGATGCCCTGCTTTTTCAGCACATGCTGCTGAACTCAGATTGAATGGATGTGTGGTGAGGTGACCAGAGACTAAAGGACAGTTTTGGACGTTGTGGTGGGTAATGGTTTTTTGTTTTTTTTCCATAAGCTTATTTTCTAGTACATATTTAGGTAATCGCTTTCTTGTTTAGACATAAGTAGTTTGATCACTCTAAGAGTTTGGTCTGGCTTTATAACTACATAGCAAGGTGGATGAGGGTGTCAAGAACCCACAGTTTAAAGTTTTTTTCTCTGACTTGGGAGCGAGTACCCCAAGGCAAACAGCAGGTAGTTGAATGATAAGGGTAACTAGTGTATGGAAGCTTAAGGGTTAACAAAAGCTCTCACCTTAATGTCAAATTGCAAGATAGAGGCTTTTCCCTGGTTTAGAGAAAGCTGACAAAAAAAATTGTTACTAGAAAAAAGCCTGTCCTCCCCAGCCCCCCACAATAGTACAAATATAGTGCCTTGAAATCACAACATTTATTATCTCACAGCTTCTGTAGGTCAGGAGTCTCGGCATAACTGAGCTGGCTCCAGACCTCCCACAGACTGCAGTCAAGGGTACATGCAGTCCTGTAGTCATCAAAACGGTTGACAGGGCAGGAGGGTGCCCTCAGTTTCTTACCATCAGGGCCTCTTCAACATGGCTGCTTGCTTTATCAAAGTGAACAAATGGAGAAAGCAATAGAAGTGTGTCAACAAGATGAAAGCCACAGTATTCTCTAAGCTAATTATGGAAGTGAGGTCCCATCATTTTAATTGGATTCCATTCACTAAAAACAAATCACTAGGTCCAGTCCACACCTAAGGGGAGGAAATTTCACAAGGATGTGAATACCAAGAGGTAGAGGTCAGTGGAAACATTGTCAGCAGTTGCTTATCAAACATCAATATACTGGTGGTACTAGTAGCAATGATGATGATGATGATGATGATGATGATGGTGATGATACTAGTTGCATTTATTGGGTGCTTTTGCTGTGCCAGGAATCAGGCTAAATCTCTTCTGTGTATTGTGTCAATTAAGCCCAGAAGATGCATTAACTTTTCCGAGTTACTGCAGGAACTCCAGATTCTTGACCTGTACTCACTGAATTTCTGGGACCAAAACAAACCCATGATGAAATACAAGTCAGAAAAATACAGCTGATCTCAATACTCATCAGAAAACTACAAGGGAACACATCTAAAAACTATTTCTTACCCATCAGATTAGGAAAAAAAAATTAAGTCATTGAGAGTGTGGGGAATGCTCTTGCACTGCTGAGAGACTATAAATTTGTACTGCCACTTTGGAGGGAAATTTGGCAGGATCTATTAAAATTTTAAAAGGACATAAAAATAAAAAATGTGCATAGCCTATGACCTAGCAATTACACTTTTTGAATATCTACCCTAGAGAAATATTGGCACATGAGGTACGTGGAGACAAGAATTTTTACTCCTGCCTTGTTTCAAAGACTAGTAAATAGTGAAATTAGAAACAGTCTAAATATCCACCAATTAAAAATGGCTAAATTAATTGTGGGGCATCTATAAAAACTATGAAGCAGGTAAAAATGTTGATCTATAAGTATGGCATAGAAATAGCTCTAAAATATTATCGCATGAGAAAAACAAGTTGCAGAATAATGCTCTCAGTGTGACACCATTTATGTAGCTCCAGCAACATTATATTTCATAAATATATGTTATGAGTATATAAATGCATTTATTGTATGTGTATAAATGCAAATATATTCAAATGTAAGAAAATGGCCTGGAAGGATATGTATCAAACTGATAACAAGAGAGAGTGAGAAGGTAAGAGATAAGACATGAGGATTGGTCTAAGGAGACTCAGCTTTATATATAATATTTTTATATTGTTTTAAAGAAGATATTTAATGGTCTTAAATCAGGTGAGCATCCCTGTACTGTATTAGCCAGAACCAGGTCATATGGTAACCTTAACTGCAAAGGAGTCTAGGAAGATAAATAGCTTTTCAGCTATGCTAGTAGGGCAAAGAAAGGAAGAAGAGAGTTGTGAGTGGCTCTATGATGGCCAATTAAAAATTGCTATGCTTCATCCTTTGAGTGATTCAACCTACAAACTTGCCTTACCTTCTATGCTTGTTCCCTATGTGTAGTCCAAAGTCCAAAGTCAATGGCTGCATTCACCCTGAAGTCTGGAACCCTCCATAAGATCCATCTGTAAAAGCCCTGTCTGTTAGCTATATCTATGACAGATACTGGGATAGGTTTTCTTGCAGGATGGGGACCCTACTTTATTTTAGCAACCAATTTCTTCTTGGTGCATGTTCTCTAAAGATTATTTTTAGGGGTTAATGGTCACAGGGTATATATAATAGGTGAGGCTCAGATTATTGTTAGAAATATGTAAATAAACATACAAAAATGTAACAGAGATTGGTCTTTGATTCATGTGTAAGTAACTGATAGGGTGCTGTGGTGTAATTGGGGAGCTGTGGCCCTCAGCATGCAGTAGAATGGCAGCCATTGTTGCCCTGGTTGGTGGAGACTTGGAGAAGGGAAGTTAAGCCTTCTTGAGAGAGAAGAGGTTGAGGGGATTTAAGGAAGAGACAGGCACAGAGAGAGGAGGAGAAAACACATGGAGAGGAGAGAGAGAGGAGCAGCAAAGAAGCTAGAGGCCTCGAAGCTGCCACTGCCATGTGCAGCAGCAGGGCAGGGAGGGAAGCCACACTGTGAACTTCCATTCCCAGCCCAGGCTGATGAGGATCCTGGGGAAGCATGTTGAAGAAACTTGTGACTTGTGTAAGTGGACTTGAAAATTTGGTACTTGAGAACTTGGTTTAACTTTGAAACTGTGAAGCTTGAAAATCTGGAGACATGAAAAGAGTTCTCTGTGTTGCTGTTTTCATCATGAGACATCTGAAGTGGTTGCTGCTGTTGTATCAAGCGAGTCTTGCATGTTTTGGTCACTTTAGAGTTGAAGCTAAAAAAATGCCAGAGCTGTGTCTTCTGGAGGATTGACAACATCATTTTGGTTTCTTCATTGGATTAGAATCTCCTGCTATTGAAGGAGGAGTGACAACGACATCTTATTTTCATTTGACTTGAAGTGAATAGCTGTGCCCTTGGAAGAGGATCAATGATACCATCTTGATTGCTTCATCTGGATTGAAGGTGGGGTGGCTGCCATCTTGGAGATACATGTGGCTTAGGACCCATGTGCAGTTTTTGGACTAGAGACTGAACTGGTTGGTAAGATTATCCAAGGGGTCCCTTGTACTTCTCTGTCTATTTTGTCTTTTAATGAGTAAATCTGTTTTTGACTCCTCTTAAGGTTAGTGTGGTCTTGCTATTGCTTGTGCAGGCTGAGATGAACCAGAGGAGTAGCTGGGTTAAAAGGCCAACTTCTCCTATTTGTAAGTTTAGTTAAGTACCTGTTTTGTTGGTTTTTGTTGCCTGATTTCATAACCACAGCAGAATAGTTCCTCTAGACAGAGTGTGTAAGTCATGTAATCTCATCTTTTACCCACTGTCTCTGAGCTCTGCTCAACTTTGGAGTCCTTGGTTTATTGGATGATTATCTGATGGAAATTTAAAACACTAACTCTGGATGGAAAAATGTTATCTTTAAGTTGCTCTCTGCATGTCAGTGCTTCTCCTTTACTTGAAGGAGAATTCTGATGTTTAGATTCTAGACAAATGGAGGCACTGACCCAATTTCCTGCTACCCTGTAGCATCAGTGGTGTTTTTTTTTTTACCTTTTCAACTTGCAAGGTTTCAAATTATGGGACACTCAGTCAGTTTAGGCTATTGTCAGATACTACCTCTCTTAGCAAATCTATGTCCCTTTCGTTTGCTTATAGATATTGTTTAAAATCTTCTCAGTCTATTAGGAGTTTATTAAAAGTGACAAGAAGAAGCCAACATGGACTAATATTCTGAAATCAGACTTTCATTTTTTCTGACTCTAACCTGAATGTGCAGCTAGGAGATAGAAGGTTACTTCCTTCTTTATTTTTGATATTATAAATCTTAAGTAGGAGTTGGCCAATGTTATGCTAATTTAACTCCCTGGCTATTGTTTCAAAGCCCAAGTGAGGAACCATAAGCTTGACCATACTAGGGTGTAGCTGATGATCTTTTGCTTTCGTATTTTAGATCTCATGTAGGACTTGCCTATATTATGCTAATTTAGCTCCCTGACATTTTTTTCAAGGCTCAGATGGGGAATCATAGCTGGACCAAGCTAGAATGTGACTGATAATCCCATCATCAGGATTCATGTTGGGAGGGGGAGCAGGGAAAAGGGGGTAAAAGAAAGTTTTAGGAACAACCAGAGATGAGTTTTGAGAGGAATGGGGTTAGATTGGATTTTATGAGATTTGATTAGACTGGATTAGATAGGGATTTCAGATTTTTTTTGGGGGGGGAGAGAGCTGAGATAAAGCTTTTGCGGGTGCTCTGTTCAAGCTTTATAAGGAGATCAGAATTGGCTTTTGAAGAACTGAACTAGCTTTGAGAGGAGAACTTATCTGGCTTTTGGAGTATGATCAGGCATTGGGCATCTGGCATCAGGAGCTAGCAGTTTTGCTTCAGAAAGGAAAGGACATGGGGGTTGTTGAACACTTCCAGCATTCCAGTCTTCAAGAAGGTCAGGAATTGGATGCAGGCAGACAAGAGCTGATGATGATGGAGTGCTGAACTGGAGGTTTTGGACTTAACTGCGCTATGACTAAGGTAAAACCCATGCAGCTCCCTGAGGAGCTGAAGTGGGGTTCTTTTCTGTTTCGGGCACTTATGAGGGTGTGGATTGATAAGCTCTTTTAGTTTGACTTCTATTTGTGAATAAACCCTGGTGTTTATCCATTGCATGAAAGTTTGATCTCTGGGCAACTGCTTTCCTGTGGGTGGAAGAACCCTCATTGACCAAATTAAAAGTGGTGATCCTCTTACCCAATAACAATAATTAAGTCTTTATAGGCAACAATTTGACCACTGTACAGAAAAGTACATTTGCTTGAATTGATATAGGGTGAGAGAAAGAGGCTTTTAAACTTTTTAAACCTAAAATCCTTTTCCTAACTTCTCCCTAAAGCAGAGTCAAATCCCTTGCTGGTGAATGCCTTCACAGATGGTCACCTTTGTAATGTAAATGCCTTCCTCTTGCTCCAGGTTCCTGCCTCTCCCACTGCTCCAGGTTGCAGAGAGAAAAAAATTAGATACTGAAGTTTAAAACCTGACAGTCGTTTTGCCTCAATGTACCTTCTACAGTACCCAACACTGCGGGTTCTTACCACCATTCATAGTTCTTACTATAATTTCCAAAGTCAGAATAGACTCAAAGTGAAAAGACTATTTATTACTAACAAGGTGTTTTCCTAATTATTACAAGATAAACATTAGAAACCTGATCCTCAACATTGTCCACACCCTCACTCTTTTAACAGGATAAACATAAAACCCAGTTAAGCCACCATTGTCCAAAGTCTTTAATCACCTCAGCCATGTATCCAAGCACAGCAACACTTGTTCCAAATGCAGGGAATTCTTCCTCTTCTTGGTGAGCCCAGCTTCCTCTAAGCATGTAGTCAAAGGTGTAATGTTGTCTTCTCCTTACAGTGTCCTCATTGCTTTAGGCAGTATTAAAGACTCTGAGCTTCAGGAATCAATAGCAGATTCATCTCAGGCCCCCTCATGGCCCCTCCAAAATCCTTAGCCTCACTTTAGCACACACACACACACACACACACACACACTCAGCTTAAGCATGCTAAAGCCATCAGTCCACAGGCTTGGGCCCCCAGCTGGGATGCCCACCTTGGCCATGCAGCCTGGACTTACATTGTCCTTCTACCCCAGAATATTGACTCCAAAATGGCTGAATCCAAATGGCTCATCCTGTCTCTTTGTTCTAAAACTATTTTATTTTTCTTTCTTTCTTTTTTTTTCTCCAAATACTGTTTACTTTACTTCACTGAAACCTGAAGACAGGCAAAAGGTATGTGATGCCTTACCAGGTATGTGAACCTTGCCTAGGAGTTCACATTGACAACAGCGACATATAGGGCCAGGGTGCTGAGGGCCAGCAGCCCTGTTACTACTGCTTGGGCCAGAAGTGCTGTCCAGCTGCCCAGGGAACAGAGGTGGACAAAGGTCTCCATGACAAAGGCCTTGTAGATACTAAGGAACATCAGCAGGAGAACTGCTGGTCTGAAAGTGTGGTACAGGTCATAGCATGTTATCATCCAGAACTGGGCAGCTGCAACGATGTAATGGACCAGACTGATGTTGGTTTTGATGCTCATCTGGATATATTTCCAGTCAAACTCAATGTCCCGGGCTCCAACCCAGAGGGGGATGCAGCAGGATATAATGAGCTCGGTGGTGCCCAGCCCAGGGCAGCAACCATAATCTTATACTTCCCCTTGCCAGCATTCCAGGACATGACAAGGTTTAGGCCTATCAGGTCTGCCACATTCACACTGGCCTTCATGAACTCCCCAATGAAGTCATAGATGCCTCCTTCCCAGGTGGGAAAGAAAGTAGCCAGAAACAGCATCTTGCACAGCTGTGTGAAGAGGTAGGTGACCCCAGCCTGGACATACTTCCAGAAGGCATTGTACTCGAACAGGCCACTGCACTTATATGTAATGAAGTAGGGGAAGTAGGCCAGGGTGAAGCAGTTCCCGAAGTGAAACAGCATCATGGCACTGCCTGAGCCCATGGAGGGGTGCAGTGGGGTCTTGGAGCACGGGTGTCCGCACAGCCAGGTGGTGCCCCAGCGCGGGCCTGGTGCCCACCTGCCTCTGCTGTGGCCCGTGTGGCCTTCTTCTACTTTATTTTTCTTTCCTGTGCTTCTGGAACAGGCTTGCCAGTCATGTTACCAAAAAATCTTGTTTACCTTCCTCTTCCCCTTTCTATCTTTCTAAAAGAAAATTCTAAGGCCATCCTCACACTTTAGCATGTCCTCTTTGAAATTTACAAATCTAAAGCCACAGGAAGGTGACTTCATTTTCAAGCTTTTCAATATATGTATCAGCAATGCTAATGCTAATGAAGGCACCCAGGGTGTGCCCTGTAACACAATCATTAATGATCAGCTCCTCTTTCCTCACATTTTAGTTTCTTTTACTTTCATAATCCTACTTCTGGTACCATTTCTTTTTCTCTTTTCTCTTTTATTTTTTTTTTTTTCTGAGAACTAGGTCTTGCTATTTTTGCCCATGGAACCGCAGGCTCACGTTGCCCAGGGTACCATGGATCCAAACAATCCACAGCCTCAGCTTCCCAGGTAGCTGGGATTACAGGTATGCACCACCACACCCAGCTATTTTTTTGGAACTAGGTCTTGCTATGTTGCCCCGAGCGGGACTTGAACCATGATCCCCGGTCCCTGCCACAGCTTCCTAAGCTGCAGCTTACAGGCATGCACCAACATGTTGGGCCTTCATTTCTTTTTTTAATGAGAGAAAATCCTTCATTGTGTGCAACTGAAAAGAACTCTAGCTTGACAAACAGTAGAGGAGATTAATGAAATAATACTGGATGAGAGAAAGAGAGAGCGAGAGAGAGAGAGAGAGAGCGAAGGTGGGTCAGAAGGAAGGTGCAGAGAGCAAAGGATCAGGGATGCTGGAAGGCCTCAGAGCTCCCTTGGCCATGTGCCACAGCAGGGCCCTTCCCTGGGCCAATAAGCCCTGGGAAGCATGTTGGAGAGACATGTAACTTGTTTAGACTGACTTAAAAATTTAGTACTTGAGAACTTGGTTTAACTTTGAAACTGCAAAGCTTGGAAGTCTTTTGGAGAACTGAAGAGAATTTGCTGTGTTGCTGCTTTCAACATGAGACACCTGAAGTCCTTGCTGTGTTGCTGTGTCTAGTGAGTTTTGCTGATTTTGGGCCACTTTAGAGTTGGAGCTGAAAGAATGCCAGAGCTATCTATGCCTTTTGGAGAAGAATTGACAACACCATCCTGGTTTTCCTCGTTGGATTTAAATCTCCTGGTTTTGGAGAAGGATCGATGGTGCCATCTTGGCTTCTTCCAACTTGGATGAGTGGAGATGTGTTTTTGAAGAAGGAATGGCAGCACCATCTTGGCTCCTTCATCTGACTTAAGGTGGGGCAGCTGCCATCTTGTGGATATACATGGCTGAGCAGCCATGTGCAGTTTTGGACTAGAGACTGGACTGGTGGGTAAGATTGTGGAAGGGGTTCCCTTGTACCCTTCAGTGACTTTTGTTGTTTTGTCTTTTAATAAGTAAAACTGTTTTTGCCTCCTCTTAAGGTTTATGTGATCTTGTTACTGCATACACAGGCTGGGAAGAACCTGGTGTGCGGCTGGCTTTAAAAGGCTAGCTGCTCCCTTTTGTAATTTTTAAGTACCCCGTTTTGCTTGTTTTGTTACCTGATTTTAATTTAGAATTGTTGCAGGGTTGAAGAATCAAGATCAAGGCTACATTTCCATAAATCATGTCCCTAAAAGTGCTGGGGAACTTAAATGATGAGAAAACTGATGCCTCTTCTCAACCAAGTGCTAAATGCTATATAGCTTGTCTTGCTGTGGGGAACTTAAGTGCAACTAATCCTTCTGCCAGACCTGCTGACAATTCCTGTGCATGCCTTTTCAGCCTTTCAGCTGCCACCACCATAGCTACTGCTTTCTCTTGAACATATAGTTTGAGTAATGTTTTCTTCTCATTACATTCTTCCTCTTAACTTTTCATTTCAAATCTCTCTGAAGACATCTTGTTGGTGGTACCTAGAATAAGACCTGTAGCTAGGTGCAATGGGTCTAGAAAGCAAGTTTTCTGAATTCTACCTTGGGGAGGAAGGATTCATAAGGTTAAGGAGTCTATAAACATACTGTAACATATATAAGAAATATATATATATGTATATATATATATATGTGGTCTTAAACTCACTTCCTGGCACAGAACTCCTAAAAACACTCTGAATTTCCTAAGGGATGAAAGAGCAATAAAGGTGTCTTTTGTTACTTTAATGAGGTGACTTTGTGATCACCTCTAAGTAACCTAAGGTTAAGGACTGGTTGCCAGGGGAACCAGTTCAGTGATTAAAGGGTTGAAACTTCCAGTCCCACTCTATTGACTTTTGGAGATAAGCAGAGGGTTGGACATTGAGTTCAGTCACCAGTGATTCAATCAATCACCAGCAATTCAATCAATCCTGGCTATTTAATAAAGCTTTTATAAAAACAAAGGAGGATGGGAGTTGGAAAGCTTTCAAGCTGATGAACATGTGAGGTTTTGGAAAGAATGGCATACCTGTTGTTAGGAGAGAGCCTTAGAGACAAAGAGGAAAGCCAGAGCTAGCTAGGAAGCAGGCTTTTAAAGGGCACAAAAAGCCTATGAGAGGTGAAACCAGTGTTCAGAAACAGGTATTGTGTGCATGAGGTTAATATAGGTTTTATTTTTTCCTCTTTGACTCTTGTTTCTGTGAGGCAGAGTGTAGGCAGAGTCAGGGGAGGTTGAACTGTTGGGGCTTTCTGATCATGTCCAGATCCTCAGTCACTGATCCTGACATGGGTATTGCTGGATTTCAGTTTGTTTGTTTGTTTAGGGATAAGAATTCAGGTTTGTTTGGAGAAAAATATTATCCTTTTACCTGTGGTAGGGGTTCAGGACAGGGAGGTGACCTTTTTTTTCTTCCTTGCCCTGTGCTAGTCTTGCTTCCATCTGGCTGCTTCTGAGCTATTCCTTTATAATAAACTGGTAAATGAAAATAAATGTTCTCTGAATTTGGTATTCTTGCAGAGTAATGAAGCCCAAGGAGGGGATCATAAGGTCTTTTTGTTGGGTTTCAGAACAGATGTTAGAATTTGGTACATAGGGTTCTTGGGTCCGTCTGATAAAGATTTCAGCAAATTTTCCCTTCCATTTCCACTAAATGAGTTTATTAAGGAAAAAAGACATGCCTAAATCCAAACAAACAAACCTGTATTTTAAAGGAGTGAAACAGGGTATAAGGAAGACTTTTTGTTTT